>JAUUEB010164221.1:0-14234 GCA_032362205.1 Clione limacina
CTTTACGTTCAAAGTACATTTTAATTATATGAAAAAGAGAAAATACATCATAAAATCATATTATATCGAATCCATACAAGGTTTGAAAATATTCTTACGTAAAAACAAAAATGTAGAACATGTGCAAATATATAACAGAATATTGCAAATCACAGGATATTTTTGAAATTCGAAGGCTAAAACGATGCTGCAAAGTAGATATGACATCCTTAGCATTTCCAATGATGTATTGCTATTTAAAAATCACAGAAATAATGGGATTTTGAAATAACAGAGCAACCAATTATTTGTATCTTTATAATGATAAAACAGTCAAAGCCTTTTTGAATACGACACGTCTTTGAAGCTATTTTGTTTGGCTAAAGATGTATTACGAACAAATAACAAACGGAATTTAGAACAACATAAAAAGAATACTTACATAATAGATTGTCTTTTGGTATTTTATCCTTTGAAAATTATTGTCAATGCAAATCGAAACCTTTTTATATAAATTTGAAATTTGAGATTACGCGCGACATGAATTTGTAGAAATGCCGTTTTTTTATAAACAAAGTTGATAATGTTTATATTATTTGTATTTGAAGTTTTGCGGTAACACGTGACATGAATTGTAGAAATGTGTCGAAGTGCTGTAATTTTTATATACATTTGTTGTTTTGCGGGAGCTCATGAAATGGATTTGTAAATCACTGTCTTTGTAATTTAGATTTGACATTTTGTGTATATGGCTTACATGAATTTGTAAAATTCCTGTTTTTTTCAAATACCAAAATTGAAGTTTCATAATAACGCGTGACAAACATTTGTAGACATTCTGATTTTTTGTAAAGAAAGTTGTAATTTTGCGGCTACAAGTGACATGACGTTTTAGAGATGCGTTTTTTTCATTTATAAACAAAGTTTGAAGAATGTATATACATTTTGTATTTAGCGGTAACGTGTGACTTGAATAGGAAGAAATGCTGTATCTTTTTATATAAATTGAACATTTTTCGTTTACGTCTAATATGATTTTTTTTAGAAATGGTATATTTTTATGAGTATCAAGTTTGCCGTTGTGATATGATTTTTAAGAAATGTTGTCTTTTTTTATTATTATTTGAAAAGTATACGTTACTTTCATGAAGTTGTAGAAATGCTCATTCTTCTTCTTCTTCCAATAGCTAAAAATAACAGCAAGAAACAACTAAATAACACAAGTACAACCTATTACGTGCATTTTACCACCAATTTATTCATTTTCAAGGAAAATGTGAAATTCTTTGTTGTTGAAAAATAAATCAAAGTGAGATTTAACTGCACAATTTTTTCTTTGTTAAAAAATCCCATGCTCGTACCTATCGTTAATTACCCTGTTTGGTTAGTATATTTTACCAAATATCTGCATGGTGTAGAAATGCTGTCTTTATATAATATGAATTTATAGTTTTGCGGGGGCGCAAGACATGAATTTGTAGAAATGCCTACTAGAAATATAGTAAAATACTGTAACAGCGTAGTAGTTTAACCGAAAAACACCAATTAGGCATGAAATCGCACAGAACAAAATGAGTTGTTTGTTTACGTTTTCTATGCGTTTCAATGTTTCATGCTTAATATGTGTTTTTCGTCATAAAAACAGGAGTCTTTAAAACCACCAAGGATAAAACAATTAAATATAACTTAAGTTCAAACGGATGAATATCAAGAATAATAACTAGTACGTCAAGGCAAACATACAGACTTGAAAAAAAAAGAATACATTACTCTGAGACAGGTCATTAAGTGTAAACAGGTTTAAAAAAACATCAGTATACATATATTAAACAGATATGCGGCACAGGTAGTTTCGGGTCTAAATATTTGCACTAACTAAAGAGTGTGCCGATGACCCCAATATATCATATATACTAATTTTTATACGCTGATTTTAAAAATGTTATTCATTTTGTGATCAAACTTTTATCGAGATTTATCTATTCTTTTGCAAATTTATGAATCCAGGAAATGAAACTTCAAAGAACGCCGCCCTCCACTCGAGTTGGCAAAGGGAGAGACGACCTCGTCTCACCTTATCAAGATCAAAGGGACACAGGGGCGATAGCTTTTGGTTAATAAAGTGAATAGAATTTTGGATAATTCCAATGATCCATTTAGTTTTCTACTACTAATATTAAGTTACACAATAAAACGATTGATCAGATCAACCATTTAAACGATAATATCATTTTTTCCACGTTTATAGTCTTAAATGTATATCTATACCCATATCTAATATATTTGAATTGACCCAAAATTTTAAATTTCCAAAATCGGCAGCAAAACCAAACAATGTACAACAAACAGAATAATAAAATATTAAAACTGTAAAAAATTATGAATTTCAACCAATGCCGTGTTGACAAATTCCTGACCGGATGTCATAAAAATGACGTGTAACAATGACCTTGACTTTATGTCTTCACACTGGATGCTATTTCAATAAGTCCTTGTGTTAACGTCTTACACAAAGAGGTATCATAACTTAATAAATAATTCCTTAAACCAATAGTTACAATCATGACAGGATAAAACACAATACGCACGCCAATCAATTGGGAAACATTTCATATAACTGGTAAAGATATGCTCATGCCAAAATTATACACTTTTCAACTTCAAAGTGTTGCCTTGTAAGGGTTATTAGGAGGTTTCCTATCAACATTTTTTATTTTACTTGATTCCTTTTCCTCGGCAATATGATTCATAAGATTATTCAGATGGTGAGTATGGTTAAAATGACATTTTATGTAAGGAAGCAATTTGTCTAAAAACCAGTTGTTCACAATACTTTTTTTTTTATAAAAACCCTATTTTTTTCTTATATCAGTTTCCGAGGCCATAACATCTTCATTTAACAATAATTATAAATTGTGTCTTTTTAAAAGGAAACTGTTTCTGGTTATCCGAGGTATAAAATAGGATTTATTTTTTGGACGGTTGACAGAAAGAGTATTTCAATCCAGCGGATTAAGAGAAACAATACATCAGATATTGTCATTATTACGTTCTTGTGTTATTGAATAAACACACTCCTAGTCGTAACATTAAATACGTACAAAAAACCGATATCCTAGAACAGTGTCTAAAATCCTCGAGAAGAAATGTTTAGACCAATTTAATTAGAGATTTTCGTCACCAAGCTGATCTTTTTTCAGGAGGAAATACGATAATCAACGTTTTCCATTTTCCGCCTGATTCTTTTTCAATCATCATTAAGATTGAGAACTCTTTTAAGTCAATGGATAACGTTCCAGCTTCTTAATTGTATTGATTCTGATCATAGCAGTATCGTAGCAACACGGGGTCAAGGTGCGTCACGACATTCTCTGGGTAAACACTATTATCTTAGTAAATTAGCCCCACTAGGTCGCAAATTACCCTACTTCGTGGTTATTTTTGTACTTCCTGTATAAGAGCGTGGGTTGTGTACTCCAATATGTTTATACACGAACCTTTTTTATAGGGCATCACAACTTAGAATTATTACTTTGCCATATCTTATTTATTTACTTTTAGGTCGTTATCTTAGCTTTGATAACATCATTCAATTGATGCTATGTTGAGAACAATTATCGTCCTATCACACGGTATAATTAACAGAAATACTTTTTGTATAAAACAAATATATTGAAAACACTTTTGATTATGTACTTGTGGTTGTTTCTTTATTCTGTTTTAGTATCTAAACAGTTGGAATGTAGCAATGATAAACTAACTATTTGGAGTAATTTAGGCCGTATAATTAGAATAGGAGAAAGAGACCTAACATGTTTTCAACAGGATGGTCCTATACCTCACACTGCACGTGCTTTACTGAAATGGCCCAAAGAAAGAAGCATCAAACGCAGAACAGCTCATCCTTGGTCTCCATACAGTCTTAGTCCATCGGACTTTCATATTTGGGGCAATTTAAAGTTTTGTTTTAACGCATTTGAGAATACTCACCATCTTAAGACGACGATCACCCGTGAAATGGCAGGAATTCCAAAAGAGCAAGGCAAAATAGTGATTGATAATTTCATTGTGAACGTACACACATGCGTTTCCAGAAGAGGACACCACCTTGTACACGTTTTATAGTCACCCTATTTTTGATTGTTTATTCATGAAACTCATGAGTTATAAATTCGATGCATATGATGTTATTCATGTAAGATGTTTTACTGTCAATAAAATTAAGAATTTTACAACTCTTTACAACACTTAGGTATACTTTTTATCTGGTTATTAAATAACATGATATGGAAAATGACAAACAAAACTTAAGTGATTTAAGGCGGGATGTTGTCTTGTTGGTTAGTTTGTCAACATTTGTGGATTGACATTTATTTCATTCCATGAAGAAGGCGTTAAAATATGTTTCGACCCAATATAAGTCCCTATATATATATAGACATTTGGTCTCCCTAAACCTGGTCTCCAGACGACTTTTTTATTAAGGCGACCAAAATCGGTCGTCCTATTACAATCGATCATGTCCACTTTGTTTTCAGACCTAGCGGTTAAAAAACAACGTTGTAGTATGCATTTCACTTCGAAGTTTCTTGTCTGTGAATTTGGCGCGTTACTTATAAGAAGTTAATTAATGGCGACCTTTACACAACTTGCCGTATTGGGTCGACCATTCTGAAAACCAGTGATAGGGTAACCACCTAAAAACTTTGAAAATATTTTAACCCCAGCGATATATCTCTTAAAAAAATGACATACAGTGTCTGTATGGTTTTAGGCATTATCTAAAATAATTGAAAAGAGAAAAAACGACATTTTCGGGAAATTTCGGAAATTAATTAGTTTTTATATATATACAGGCTTGCGGTTGGGGGTATTGTCAAAAGACATGCCATGGCTCCGTCCACGAAATAAAAAATATTGATAAAAAATTGATACCAACATTCAAAACGTCAAGAACATGAAAGAAGATGTTGATGTGAAATCTGCTCTTTATATTCAAACTAGTAGCTTAGTACCAGGTCTTGCCTGGTAAGCATCAAAAACAGAAAACTCGAATTTGGCTGATTCTTTAACTACCCTGTAGACATCTATATCTCTCCACTATGCGCCAATATGCCACCACTTCTTTTTAGAATCATATTTCAAAACACCCAAAATTAGAATTAACTTTTTGTTTCAGCTTTTGTTTACATCTTTCTTAATACGGAAATAGAAATTTGTGTTCATTAGGCTTCGGCTCGTATATTAAGTGCGACAGGAAGAAGGTTCGAGTGTTTTCATATTTAGTTTCATGGCATATTTGTTCTATATTTTCTTTGCAAAATACGCACCAAAACTAAACAACTTATAACTTTTTTTTACAGCCGACCGATTTCACCAAAAGCTTAACCACACATCTGGTTATATCTACCAACATTTTTCTAAAGTTTCAGGTCGATTGAGTAAAAACTGTGGCTGTAATCTCATTGTAAACACATACAGCCACAAATAAATAAATAAACAAACATATTTTGAATCTTTTTATGAAGATAAATTTACCGATTCGCTTAACAAAAAGAGGCAATTATTTTCATTCTGTTTTGAAAATAGTATTAAAATATATCCTTGAACAATGACATTGGAACATTGTGTGGATGCAGAGCAAAGAACTAAAATCAAGAAATAGTATTAGAGGACTAATGTTATATGTTTGCCTTTCATTAAGGAGAGTAGTTTTGCATCATATGGACAATTTGGCAGCTGCTTCCAAACATCATGAAAAGTCAGAATCCATTGCTTACGAAATCATGATTAGGATTGTGAAGCCACTTGTTTAATTGTAATCCAATGACGATACTTTTGAAATGTTCTAAGATAAGATTATTAAAAATGCAGAAAATACTCGATTTATGCGTGATCCCTCTTTACCAAGGTGCAAGTAAATGTCCTCAAGAAATAGTAGAACTATTGCAGATCATTCTGATGAAGTCCGCAACAATTAAGTGTGTAAGGTATCGATTGATGCTTTGCAAAGAATAAAAAGAAGTGTCTGATAAAAAAATAGTACATATGGGCTGAATCACATCCTATTGTTGCATATGCACTAGGAGGTAACTGTTAAACCGGATCCCTGTTGTAATTGTTTTATTATGTGTCGCACGAACTCTGCACAGGCAAGCAATTTTTCGGGACTTTCAACCAAAAGACAATCAATAGCTTGATCAGAATCCAAAGGCACATACAATCATATAGCCATAACAATACATGTAACATATTTTATTGTTTTAATTCAAGCCAACTATCCTTCTTTAACGTCTTATTACAGAAAAACTGTTCTTGACTCAAATCAAAAGTACTAGAATCTGCTATATTCTTAATTAAAATAAGTGTTTCATATGAAGTGACATCTTTGTGAGTTGTCTTTCTTTTTGCCACACCAATAATGTTACCGTATATCCGTTCTTGAATTCGAGTAGTTATCCATTAGTACATACACACTACACTACACATAAGGTGGTAACATGGTATGTCAACTGGGGCCTTTGTTTCAAAACAGCGACGAACTCGTTTATTTTACCTTAAGAATCTTTTACACATAATTGGTACATTATCAAACACTATAATTGCAATATGCAGTTTTTCAAAATCTAAAACCACTCCGTGTTTTTATCATTACTTTTCTAAAAATGATCTGAATTATATCCACTATCAGACATTTTAGGTATAATATTACGCTTAATAAAAAAGAGGGAAAAATATTTTGATTCCAGCACTTTTACAATAGTACAGTTAAGTACTTTAAGCCTTCTGTTTGGGAGACGATGTTTGAGCATTTGAGTTGTGTCTCTTGGATGTCCAAGAGCTAAAATTTATTTTTCGTATTCAACTCATTATCGAGATAGGTCTGATTCTGAAGGGTCTTCAATAAGAAGAGAATTATGACCCTAAATATATACAGTCATTTATACGAAACATATATATAGCTCTGTGGACATTTTGAGTTTATTCATGTGTGGTTTTAAAATAATGTCTTAGAAGTACTGACAATAGCACCACACTGTAAGATGAATGCAGTTTAAAAACTAATAACGAAATACAACTTATGTAATACATTTTATTGAAGCCTTGTCTATACCAATGGTAACTCTTTTTTTTACATTTTTGAGAACATGAAGGTCACGTCCCTTGCATGATTGCAGGAGGTAAGCATTCACAGTCGGGCATATTGCTAATCGCGTTTTCATAGTATTAGAATATTATCATGTGCGAGTCTGGTTATTGTAATTGCCACATGGCTTTTGTTTGCCTACACGATGATTGTGTTTCAGTGCTTTTATATGTTTTTTAAGTCCCACAATTAGGTGCAAATATATGTTATGAATATGGAACTTAAGAAACCACCAGGTGTCCAATAAACATTTCCCTTAAACAGATTTTAAAGCTTTGTCGGATTGTGCACCTATATATCAAAATCATTTCATCATTCTTTTTTTCAATTATAGTAATTGCTATGCGGTGTTCATATATCATTGATTTTAACTCTAAGTCTAAGAGTTATGCACTCGAGCTAGTTGTCAATATTTAAGATCTACAATATGTTTCTTTGTCATTGTAGGTAAGCACGAGATGCAAGAAGGTGTTTGTTCCTCTGAGTTTGCTGGGCCGTTGGCTTCATTTCTGGTATGCCAATGCCCATCCGCCAACCTCAGAGGCAGTCAAATCAATAGCGTCGGACGTTGCTGGGTGTTGGGACCACATATACGTGTGTACGGGATGAGGAAGGAAATCCTTCGGCTTTTAAGTGCTAGCGGATTGAACTTCACACTGCACGCCACCTCGTGTATAATTCTGTTGGGATTTAGTTGTGACAGATGATCCTTGTTTTAAACCTTTGTGACTGATATCAAATGCCAGTTACCTTCAAGGATCCGAACAACAGCTACAAGTTTACCTATGATTTTGAGGTTTTTTTTAACTGAAAGAGATTATAATTTAAATGAATTGAATATGCTTCTCTTTTCTCGCTTGCATAATTAAACAGTTCAGAGGTACATTAAAGAACACCGTTATACACTCTAGGTGTATTGAAGAAAATATAGTATTTTTGTCTCGTGTGAATATGAAAAAGTAAGTCCACATTACAATGAAACTTGTTATAATGAACCTTAGTAAGTTATCGTCTAGATTGTGATTTGGGCTTAGCTTGATCTAGTTCATAGTTAATACGACTTTAACAAAGCAACTAATTGCATTGTGTATATTTGTGTGTATATTTTTATATTTTATTTTGTACATACTTATTACGCCGATGACACCTTTTTAAATAAAGGTTAGACCATACATACCTGATCTAACTTTGTTTTCAATTTTTGATTCACTTCTATAACTTTTAGCTTGTCTTCTTGATAACTTTTGCTTATTGCTCTTCGAACGGTTCGGAAAACATATTTCTAATTAGTGGTTAGTTGGTTCTTAGTTCTTGATAGGATTACTTGAGTTCGTATATCCTTGCAGCAGGACTTTTTTTCGTCTAGCCCCGGTCACTTATTGATGTGAAACGTTTTGCTTATGTTTTGTCATCAAAAAAATAAGCAGTATTTCAAAGTTTCATCTTATTATCGTCTTAGACACAAGTGTTTTTTTTAGTTCAAAATGTTTATATATTTCAATACATAATCAAACACATTTAATTTGACTCAGTGAAACTGAGAGATTTTAGCAACAACATTTGCAATGTTCTATATTCATTTTAAGCAGGTGGTAGCTCTTAAGATTTAAAGTTGGTTGTAGCCTGAGAGCAGCATCATAAGTTATATCCCAAATTGACCTGGTTCAAATCCTACAATTAGCACTGATAAGCGTTTTTTTACAATATTATCGATGTCATTTCCAATGTTTTATGTTTGTATTCCTTCTCTAATCTGTAAACGAATAAATTTATTTGATGTTAATTCTAACTCAACGTTCGTCTATTATCATATTATGTCGAATCGCGTCTAAAAAGATAATGTGATCATGTCACGTAAACACCATTACGCTTCTTCCCGCGGATCTATAAAATATTATTTTAGTTTTGTTATTTCTTATTCTAACTTTTAAAAAGACATTTTTTTATGACAAGGGAGTTATGTCAAAGGAAGAATGACAACAGAAGATATTATAATGCGAATGATAAAAATGATTAAAACACATAAAGCAAGTTAAGTCAACAAGAAATAGGGAAATTGATTTGGGTGCTGTAAAAATGGAAAACAGTGAAGCGAGTAACAAGCATGAAACAAGAGTATGGAACCTGAGCTATGGAACATTAAACTAGTGTCTCAGAACATTTTCTAATGTCTTTTGGATTAGTCATGTCTCCTAGGTAACTTGATGGTTTTTGTTGAAATTGCATTCGATAATTGACTTTTGTTTGGTATCAACTTTGAATTACTTTTTCTTAAACAGTAGTAAACATAGAATGTCTTTTTGTCGAGTTTGATTAACCGAAGTCTTAACTAAATGACTTTTATTTTGTTTAAACCATTAAATAAATAAATTATGAATAATATTTTTATGAGTATTTTTTAGATACTCGTAGATTCCAATACAGTGTCAGAAAAAAAAGGCAAAACATATCTACATTTACTCCATGTCCGTATTTAGGTGAACGGGGCATTGTCCCTTTCCATCCATTCCAAAAAAAATATATAACAATTTAAACAACTACCACATGTACCCCCCCACCCCATCCTAGATCCTATACACGCACCTGAATAGCAGTATATCATCCGTATGAATTAGGCGGAATTTCAATAGTTTTTCATTGCTTATAGAAATTCAGATATACACAGTAGATAATCAAGTTTGTCAAAAAGAACATCAGCACCAAGAAAGATGTTTGTTAAAAATAAAATCACACATATTTAAATAACAATACTCGGCAATACTTTGTTTAAGGTTCTTGGTTGTTTTGGATTGTCAACGTACTAATTTTTCTTTAGATGACCTGTTTGATTTTTAAGTTCAATAATAAAAAAAAATCTGGTCAGGAATTTCAACTAACGTGACTATCTTGCCCTGGTCATTAACAGACAATAATTCGTTTTGTATTCTAGCAACATTAAAGAGTACAAAATCGTAACTCACATTGTCTTTACTTTTATCTCTTTTTTCAAGCTGTGATTTTTTGCTTTTTTATTGACTCATAATTTAAAGTTTATAATAATTTTTGATACATAAGTTTTTATTTTGATTAAAACTATGAATCATTTAAAAATAATGAATGTTTTACGAGACAATGTTCACTATGAGACCTGCTTTTTCTGGTCCACTCTTTTATCTTATAATTATCATGCTATATGAAACAATGAAACAATGAAACATAAAAACTGAGACAAGTTTTTAATTCCATGAAGGGTATAACAATGTTGAATGTAACCAGTCTCTTTACACAGGAAATTTAATAAAAGAGGTCTTCAAGCTCATTAATTACGGATATTGGATTCATTTAGCCAGAATGCCAACAATCTATTGAAGGTATCAATTAAAGCCATTCATCACATACCTTTTTGCGCGAAGGCTTCTATGCGATACTGCACTTAAAGGCCTGGAGATAAGCAAACATTATAGTATGAAAGGAATAACATTTAGGAAATCTGGAGTCTGATACGAAAGGTATCTAAGAGGGGGGTATTGAAGCGAAGTCGTTGAAGGAGAAGGGATCTTTTTAATATCAACAATGCATTTTAGAGCGAAATGTCAGCTTTTTGAAAGCATCCATTTGAAATAACTGCCAACATCGACAGTTTATTTTATTTACAAACAAGAAAAAAGAAATACTAAAACTGAATACTAAAGTATGGATCAAATCTTTTAAAGGTTGCTATGTATTTCTAAACATTGAGTAATAACTTTTTTTAAACAACCAATAGGCCAAACATCAAAAAACAATTAAAGTTAACAACATACATTTTACACGTGATTTACCTACGTACCAGTTTTACAATAAAAAACACTGGCTGATCAAACGTGTGGAAATGTTACTTTTTGTAATAAACTTGAAACAAATATTTTGTTATTGGCTGATAATATGAACTATGATTTTTTGAATCAATGAAGTTTTGTCTCCCTTATCAAAAATGTGTTCGCTCACTCCAACTAGTTTGTCTCACGAAATAAAGTTGGAAGACAAAACCACTGCAAGTCGTAATAAAATTGGAACATGAAAACCCTGTCTGTACGTCGTGATAATGGAAGTAAATTAGTAGATGAAAAATGTAGGACACATTATAATGTATACGTGTATTTGCATGTGCATGTGTATTTTATATAACAGTTCGCTAAGGTGGTAAATTAAATTTGCATATGTGAAGCATATTATGTTATTGCCGAATTTTGGTGTTCATAGACAAAATTTCATATTATAGGCACCTATTTTGACGTATTGGAGGATAGAACTTCGTGACATGCTAACTTATTGCAATGTAAACGGCCGCAAGAAAATTGGGTTGTTTTCTTTACTCCTTAAAAAGCTTTGCAAATGTTGATAACAGAATACGGAAAAGCATTATTAAGAGGTTCTGGGATGTGATGTTCATTGTTTTGGTTCAAGATATTAAATTAAATTACATGATTGTGATGGCCAACATGAAAAACAAACCCATACCAAAACGTGACGTCACAGGGGTTCAACAGATAGCTCCTTCTGTTCGCTGACGGAACTCTTCTTAGCTTTGGATGATGCGATTTAAAAACCTTTTCAACATTTATAAAACAATGTTATAATAATAACATCGTTATTAGAGTATTAAAAATAATACGTTAAACCACCAACATACCTTCAAATCCTTGAACGCTGGGCCACAATCTCGAGCGTCAGAGTACTTTCGACTTATCAGTCCTTATCGATGACAAATTGTGGTTTAACGTATTATTTTTAATACTCTAATAACGAGGTTATTCGGCAAAACCACTTTGGCTGAAACACGACTTCTGTCTGATTCAAAAACAATGTTGAAACAGTAAAAAACACACATTTTCCAGAACATGTATAGAAAACAAAAGTATTTATTTAGGAATGCAACTCAATTAGGGACATCCCAATATTTTCATATATTCATATTTTCATAAAAGTTCATATTCATTTTTTATGCATACTTTAATATACTCTTGTACGGTATGCTTTTAACGTCCGACCATAGACGGAAGCTAAAGTATTTTTACTGCCTTGTACTAACTTCAAGCAGTAGGTTGACTTGTAAAACAGGTGGATCTTGGTCGATACTTTATGTGTCTGGTTCCATTTTATGATGCAATTTATATATATATACTTGAGATCCTACATGAGAAGGGCTTCCGAGGTGATGACTGCCTCACTATAAGATCAGAGCTCAGCACCACTTGTTTTGTAGGCACAAGGCGTGTTTTAAACAGTCTCAAATACTATATATGAATATCATGACCTTTGATTAACCGAGAATCTTTAAAGTCACCAAGAACAAAAACAATTGCATGTAATTAATTACAAACGGGTGAATATCTAGAATAAGAACTAGTACTTCGAGGCAAGCATAAAGGCTTGAAAAAGGGAGAGCAAAGTACGTTGCGACAGGTCATCAAGTACGAAAAGGTTTGAAAAAGCATCAATCGGCAGCAGATAGATATCCATCATAAAGGTTGTTTCGGATCTTTGATATATCTACTACCTTTAGAAATATGGCAATGACCCCTGATGATATCCTTTAAGTAAGAAGAAGAAGAATAAGGAAGAAGAAGAAGAAGAAGAAAAGAAGAAGAAGAAGAAGAAGAAGAAGAAGAAAAAGAAGAGGGTAAATTAGGAGAAGGCTTCTTAGAAGTGACAATCTATCTGTAAAGAAAATAGATCTAAAATAAAATGACGTCAGATGGAAAGTAGACGACAATTTACAAATTGGGTAAAATAAAAATTGGACTTTAAAAAGAAATATCTTTCATAATAATATATAATCACCTGTAGTCCATCCACTAAATATCTGCTGTATGTACTTGCCAGCAAGAATGTTCTTTCTGTATTTTTGAATTTATAGATTGGTGACGCATTAACTAAAAGGAGACTACCGTACTGTACTCATGAAAATGAAATCAAAGGCATTGTTGTAATTGGGTGTTATATTAATAACCATTGCATAGATTTATCAGCCCAAAAACAAATACAAGTATCTATATTAACATTTGCCTAAAATATATCGGGAATGCGTAAATTAAGTCTTAGCCACTTTAGCACAGAATAATTCATAGTGAACATATTTACTCCATCAATGTTGAACATTGCATACCCTCTTAACTCCTTAACCATTATCTTCAACGATCATTATATGGGAGTATTTAGGATTTGAAAATGAAAGCGGGGCATATTGGGTCCAAACGGCAATACTGAGGGCGCAAGTTTTCATGGGAAGGGATCTTTTCTAGAGGGTTGGAAAAAGCAGAGACGTTAGGGGTTTTCACATGAGGAGGATATTGGCGCAAAGCACTTATACCACCAGAGCTTTTGATGGGGGGGGGGTTGACTTTAAGAGGGGGTATTGGCGCGAAGTCGTTGCAGGGGAAGGGATCTTTTTAATATCAACCATGCATTTCAGAGCGAAAAAAACATTCAAAAACAATTAAGTGCGTATTATTTGAAACAGTCATCAAACCTTGAACCATGAAAATAACACTCACCACTATTCTATCTGACCGTATGAGACTCTTAAGGACAAGATATGCAAATCACACTCTATCTAAACGACAAAGTCCCAGTACTTTTAGCGCCATTAGGTGAAAACCAAATTAGCGGAACATATTTTCAAAAACAATTTTGGAAGTGCCCGACAATGTCTACCAATTTCCGCGTCACCCAGTCCATACCTGTAGCTTTGGGCTTACATGACTTTCCTATGTATTAAGAAAGAGTCGTTGATTTAGGAAAGTTTAAAGCTATAAAATATGCTCATTAGTAAAAATGTAGAATCTTCTTTATACAGTTTTTTCCAATACGGTTTAATATCGATATACACTTATTGTTTGATCGATCGTGTTCAAAAATACAGAAAAACATATTCACCAATCACTCGGAGTTTAAACAATAAGTGCCTGACAAAGACTTGTTATTTCATTATTCATGCATTGATCATGTTTTAAAGTATTCTTGTAATACACAAGCCCACTCATAACTTGCATAAATAAAGCACGTTTGATATTTTCAAATCAATTCTGAATTTCGTTCTAACAATTTTTTAACGAAATAATGTTGTTGAAAATTGTGTCATGGCTTG
>JAUUEB010164332.1:0-23117 GCA_032362205.1 Clione limacina
TTCTTGCAGCTTATCGACAGACACTTTCCACCAGGTCACAAGCTACGCAGCATTATCAACAGAAACACAGTTAAGATCAGCTACAGCTGCACAAAAAGCATCAAGTCAGTCATAGCGTCACACAACACAAAAGTCCTAAATTTACATGAGTTCAGCTGGAAAGTCGTTTAGCTTGAAATATATTCGATTTTTTCAATGGACCGATTAATGGGTCAACTCAAACTAACCATTATGAAGTAACTGCACGATCTAAATAAATAATGAAAGACAAGATTCAACTTTTGCATAAAAACAAGGTCATGCAGTATAATATACATTTTCATTTCACGCACTTTTATCTCTTAACAGGCATAGGCACCCTATAGAAAGAAATCATCTTTACATTTTTCAGAATTATTGTTGTGTGGTAAATGTTATAACTCTCATCAATCTGGCGACAAGTCGTTTCAAGGCCACTTAGGGCCTGAGAAAAATATGTTTGTATTCCTTCTGTCGTAACCTTTAAGATGTTTGCCATACACGTCTTGAGTCCTTCTTTGCCATTTTAACACAATTTCAAGGAAATTCCTTATCATTATTTTTCATTGATAATTATAAGCAAGCGCTCCGTTATTTGTTGAGATGGATGGTAGATATTTATTAAATGTAATCTACATAAGATACATTAGAATATTAGCTTATTGTAGTCATACGTAGCAAACGACTTCAAAAAAAGACACGTTAGAATCATAGAACAAATTGAACTATTTGACGTGTTAATTCTTTATAATAGTAAATGCTTTTCTGATAATAGCATACGGTTATGTACTACAATACGCATAGGATAGTTTATGAACTTGTTTATGCACAATTCCTTACAGATCATTTGTTAACTTAACTTTTGCTTATATTGATATTTCAAACAAAACAGATTCAGAAAAATTTCGTAAGCGTAAAGTTAAAGACGTTTCAAAGAAATGCAAAGTTTTTAAATCAAATACATGCGTATGTCTCCAAAACGCTACCGTGATATGGAAACGATTTAGTTGCTCATCATACGTTAATGTCTTCCTCTTAGATGTATTTACTTTAAATGTAAGCAAACGCTGCTTACAAACGTCATGATTGTTTTATTTCCGACAGTTGTTTCATGTGTGTCAAGTTAATAATTGTTAAGTTGAATATTATAGAACTGCACTCAAGACACACTCAATCCATCGCCACACTGGTGGTATGCTAGCTAATAGCTCGAAACGCATCCTTGCTAGTGGAATTATCTGATTTCTGTAGTTTTAAATGCACATAAAATATCAACAAAATGAGTTCACGACACGTTTACACTTATATCATAATATCATTTCCATATCTAAAAATATAGAAATCGTTTCGCTTCTGAATAGCTTTAGGGAGCACTTAAGGTTCTCAAGGCTAGCCAATTCTCGAGCTGTGACCTTGTATCCTATGTATTATTATACTGAGTGGCAAAAGTCACGCGAACATGTATTCAAATGTAAATTCCTCAAACGTTTACTAAAACGTAGAAGAAACGTCTTGGAACTTCGTCATCAGTGTTGTCGTATTCTCTGACGACACTTTGCAGTTGAATGCATGTTCTGATTTTGTAAATATCGCTCAAGAAGAAAATATCAATTTTTTTTCGAATTTCGACAAGATATTCCAAAAATTGACCCAACAAAAGGATTGACCGTATTACAATACCACTTCAATACATGGATTTGGCTCATAAGTCTAAATAGCCGCAATCTTGAATCGCGTCCTATTATATGTTGAAATCAAGCATATACCCCCGCTTAAACATTAATTATCTCCTAACACAAAAGCAAATCTTGATATCTGGAACAATATTTTGAAAGAGCTTACCTTTTTTGAACAATCCTGTTAGCGTACCAAGCGAGTATAAAGAAATGCTCAGCAAAATTGATTTTCATCGGCAAAAAAACCTGAGTGCCAGATCTTTAGATTGACTGAATTATTTTTAATGATTTGAAGTTTGAAATGGAGGTATATGTGAAATAATATTTGATTAATCTATGACACTTTTCTCCTTTTCACATTTCATTTGAATTAAAAACAAAGCATTCATTTTGGAGCCGCATCTGGCACCTTATAGACCCAGCTAAATATAACATGTTCTAGAAATAAGTGCATTATACGCAAATTATGTGGCTATCATGAATGATAACATTTGATACCATCAATTGAGAACTTTCACAAAACACAATTTAACCTTGTTTTCATAATTAGAAATAACCGCTTTATATTTGTCTGTATTCTTATGGGAATGGTTTTAGTCCAGACTTTTTTTCTTCGTATCTTTTAAATTTTAATTTTTTTTATATTTCTAGTCTCTATCTTCCAAAACGACAGACTAATATGAGCGTTGCGTTGACAAAATAGTGATTATGTCACGGTCAGTCCATGTTGACACAGAAGCTGTGTACACAGAGTTATAATGGCGTCCCCACAGTCATTTCCGGTTAGATATAACGATGTCATGGAACGAAAACACAACGTTAATGGCACACAGCTTTCTTCAAACGTTAACATTACCTTAACAATATTGACTAAACTGTCATTCCGTCTTCGGGATTTCCTTTTTTCAGTGCTGTACTCAGTAGTTTGAAGTCGTTTTGTTATCATCGATGTTGATAAGGGCAGCCTTTCTTAAACACAATTTGAATATATTGTGGGATATGTTGATTCTAATGAACACATTTTGCCTTGTGTAGTCGAGCAACATTTGCAGCTGATGATCATATCTTGTGCTATAACAATGAACAATTTATAATTTGAATTGATTTGAACATTGTCTAAACAAGAATGAAAGGAAAATCACAATTACACGGCTTAGACGTGGTACAATTTGTATATCTGCGTATTATGTTCTCGTAACAGGTTTACTTTATGAATACAAAGTACATATTTTCTTTTTTATATTTTACATTTGTTTTATATCTTACACACATTTATTTCATAGTTAGATCTATTTCAAATTCAATAACCGATAATCTTTCGATTATATATTTTCCTCACATTCTCACATCACACATTGGTAAATACAATACAAATGCTATCTGGACTGTTTCTGCCTTCACTTCACCACTTTTCTTGTATTTTGGATTACCTTGTGATATTTCTTTGTGGATACTACTGACCTGTTTCTTAGCTGCTTGTAAATATGCATGTGGGCCTTTTGGTAAAACTGATTCAGTTTCTTTAGACCAATTCTATCATAATTCATTTTCAGGCTTCTGAGATTTTATCTTGCCTTGTTGTCACGAGTTTATTACTGGCAATCTTTCAGCGTTTCGACATGTAAATACTCCACAATCAACACCATTCTCTTCATTTTACATTTTGTCAGTATATATATATGAACATAGTACACAAGGAATCAACCGTTTAAGCGATCGATCATTGTAAAGTTACAGACAGTCCATTTAGATAAAAAAAAATCAATTAGCCGGTTAAACGATTGACTTAGTAAACTTTAAAAAGCCTACAAGTCAGTTACCAAATTAGCACCTTGGTGTATAGAAGAAATATTTCTTAACTTTTCTTTCTGAAGGACTAACTTCTAGAATAGTTCAATCCTTGGACCTATTGCTCTCTAGTAAAGTAGCATACCCCTTAACCACGTTTCGTAACGAAATGGCTCATTCATCACAAAACGACTACGACGTGGTATCACTGACTCTTTGCTAATAACAGAGTTAAAGATATGAAGGACAGTAACTGACATACGCAATCTTTTTTCTCAAAACAGTTCGCTAGCTTTGATCTTAATTGAATTTGGCTAAAAAGTTCATAAAGTTTTGCAGACAAGTTTCTATGAGTTTAAATTTAGTTTTGGGATTGAACAAAATATCTTAGAAAGGGAAAAAAACTCACATACGCCAGTTTTGCTGCTGACAAATGTCCATGTGCATTGTTTAGCATAAAATAACTCGCTTCATACTTAACCTAGTTGTACGGAATTTAAAAAAAATTGATTGTCATGCCTATTATAATTCATTGTGCGAAGATCATAAACAAACACTACATACAAAGGGCAGTTATTTTCTGAACAATTTTGAATACATTTCTAAGCAACAGTTGAAAACCTGATGTTTAGGTATCATTCAATTCAGCTTCGACTAATTATCGATAAGTATTTCCATTGCGGGTGTTTAATGACTATTTTTTATCAAGAACATGCATTGGCCAAATATAACTAGTTCACATTGGTTAAATCAAAGAAGTCTCTTACGTGCTAAACATCCCTTTACAATCATAAGTATCATCCACTTGGGTTAGATATGGCATGTAACTAAACCTTCACTAGGCATCCGCACAAACCACTAATTATTCACATGACGCACACGTTAACCTTTAGATTACTGCCGTAGAAAACACTAATTGTCCAAATGGCGAGCGCGTTAACCTCTAGATTACTGCAAGCTGGTGAACTCTTTGTTGTTAGTTGCTTCTAAATTATTTTGAAGTTCTTTTTATGGACACATAATTGTTATTTTAAACTATGTGGGGATTTAATAACCTCAAACAAATCAAATGTTAGGTTATATATCGGATTAGAAAATCTTAATTAGTGGTAAGGTATCTCAAAAAAGATTACGGCAACAGATATAATTTCCTGGCTATCTACTGAAGTTTGATGCCTCTTTCAAACTCAGTGTTAAACTAAACGCCCAGAAATCCCAAACTTGTTTTGGCGCATTCTTAAAAATTAAAGAAATTATAACAATTTTTAGACTGTTATAATTTCTTGTTCTGAAATTGATGATGATATGAAGTAGAGTTACAGCATGTTGTATGTCTTGGTCTATTATTGCTTCAGACTATCTTCATGCTAATGTTAATATAATGAGATCTATGGCTGCATGCTCTATATTGAATCTATTCAACTAAAGGTTTTTCTGCAGTATCATTTTTTGAATAAGGTAATTAACATTTATGTGAATGAGTAATGATGATACTTGTCAGAAAATAGATTTCAAAGAGACAAGAGTTTTCTAGTTCGATTTCGATCACAATTGATGCAATTCTTGAGGTCGAACTAAAAATTAAGATGTGCTATTATACAAAAATATACAAATTGAGAAAAACAAAACAAAACAGTGTTGAACATTACAATCCTCCGGTACTTTAAAGAATGCATTGAATACAACCAGCATGAATTAAGCAATACACTAACAATTCAAATAATCAGACGAGCCGTTAACTCTTGTTGTTAATTTCGTTATATTAATATCAAACATTCTATATTACTATCATTTCTAACAAGGAAATAATACAAAATGTGAACAATTAATAACTCATTCATAGGAAAGAAATCACATATAATTGTCTATACTTAAATAACTTGAGATGCCAAACAAGTCATATATTTGTCTCGTTAAATAAATATTTTATATTATATATAATTAATGAGTAATGTTTTTTTTTTTTATTTTACATACTCTGTTGATGTCCACGCGGACCAAGTTAATTATAAAAAGATGAAATGAAATGGAGAAAATGACTGGTTGATGCCTTATAATATCGATTACATTAAGGAAATTATTTTTTCTTAGATTACGCCTCAATTGTTTAATGAATATCCTTCCTCCGTCCCCACACCCGGTTTTCACGCTTTATTATGATTCTTTTTTTTTACGTAAAAGACGTCTTGTAATAATCTTCTTTTCGTTTAAATGAACGATTCAACTTAAACTTTAAATTCTCAATGACAAATGATGTCAAAGAAAACAGATTAAGGTCACCGAATTTCCTTTTTAATGTCCTAGAAGGCCTCAAGCATAGTATTTACAACTGATGACAGACAGAATTACAAAAAAAATATTTTCCCATGCCCTTAGTGAACTTAAAAAGATTTAACGCCAGCGGATTCACTTCATGTTGGTTATATTTATGGCCATTACCACGAACGAACTCTGAGAGGAATCGGGATTTTTATTTCTTAAACAGATTATTGAACCAGCACCCCTCATTGCTTTGAAACTGTAACAGCGTTTAGCATTTCAAAACCACAATTATAAAACGATATTTTTCCCGTTTTACACCGATATATTTAATATCAAAGTGTTGTGTTTTTGACAAACAAGTTTCATTTGCCACTTAAACTATATTTCGGACATGCTTTTGGGCCAAAAAGGAAGACGATAAGGTCCTTGGGCCTATCACTGTTGATATATAAAAGCACGTTAAGTTAAATTGCATATTTGGACTTGCACATCAATCAATCATGTCTTATGTTCAGCAAACATACCAATCATTGGCGATCAGCCGCACACGGTCTGTATGCCAGACGGAGTATGCCATAAAAAACCCCACATTTAGAAAAAAATTGAATGAACAATATTCTCTATGCATGTTACAGGAAAAAGGTATGCTTGATGTGTCATTGATGCCATTCAATGGTGCAGAAATAGACGAGCTTGTAGGACTCTACCATCCTAGCTACTTCAAAATAAAGTCTATGGACTTGGTTTCCCTAAATATATACCAGATCATAAAATCATAAAAGGTTTGAACTAAATAGCCACAAGGATGATAATTAATATTTCAGAACAGGCCTATCTGCGGACTAGTTACTTGACTATGTTTTGTGGATTGATTATTATTATTATTATTATTTTCTCCCTCACTTGCATGAAATTGAGTGCACTCTGTTACTTTCGGTTATTATCGCAGTTACAATTGGAGATATTGCTCTTGTAGCAGTCTGAGTGAAGTTCCGTTCACTATGTGACGGAGGTTCTGTGGTATAGTGGATATGAAACCGGTCTGAGGACCGATGGATCCTGGGTTCGTTTCCCAGTCTATACACTATCGATTTACTTCGAGGTTTGGACTATATAGCCATACTGTTGAGAATTAATAATTAGAAACAGGCCTGTCTATGTATTAGTAACTTGGTTATATCTTGTGGATTAAAAATTAGTAGTTTGTTAAATGGTTAAGAAACAGTGCTTTAGGCCTCATAAGACATTTGAAATATAATTTGGTGACCTCAATTTGTGTTCTTTGACATCATTTTTAAGATTTACAAGATTAAGTTGGGTCTTTCATGAAAACGGATGGAAGATTATTACAAAACGTCATCTACAAAAAAGCAGCATTAAAAGACATGGGAATTTTGGTTAAGGACGGATGATTTTTAATCTTTTAATATTTGAGGGATATTCTAATTGAATACGCGAATTGTGTACCCATCATCTTAAGGTGAATGAAATAATCATAATGTTTATATTAAAGAACGTTACCAACGCTTAACTGCTATAAAAGAACATAACGTTTCCAGTAAGCGTAACATTACTATTTACATTTAGAAGGATTGTTAAGCGTTGTAAATGATCTAATTTCATGAGGCCATTGATAAACAGAACGTCGTGTATTCATCGTAATGATGAACTGAATTTGAAAGCTCAGCAATCATTCGTGAAAATCTAAAACCATGAAAAATCGGCAACAAGATCACAATCCACCAAAACCCCTCAAAAACACAGGATTACCCAAGAGATGCGTCCATTTAAACAATCATATTTACAATTTACACCAATGAAAATATACATCTGAATTAATTTTCAGACCGTTCAAATATACAAGCCTTGATAAGCGAGTCCAGAACTCAATACAGAGAAGAAATATAATCATGTCTAAACTGATGTAAACTGATGTAATATCCTGTATCTATTAATACATGTTACTCGAGAATTGATTTTTTATTGTCGTATGAACCTCCTTCTGATCATATTGTTTTAACAAATGGAAATGTTGAAATTACGTTTTCTTATATATATATATATCTTGTTGTTAACATATCTGATCAATTGGACTGGCTGAACCACGTTTCTGTGACACGAAGCAAGATTGGCAAACGTTAAAAATTGAAATATTTTGAGGTAGATATAATTGAGGGAGCCAAGAAATGATTTTCTTCATTGCGTCTTTTCATTTATTAAATAACTTCGTCCGCGTTGACATCATCAGGAGCTGTAAAAACAAACAAATCTCATTAGTTAAATATAATAAAAATATTGATTTAATGAAACGATGAAAATGTCGTATTTGGTATTTTTAATTTTTTAAATGTAGACAATTACGTTCTTTATATGAATCAGTTATGACAGTATTTTTACATACTTCATTATATCTGTGGGAGGAAGATTAGTTTATTGTGAAGCTTTTTATTTATTTATTTACTTCGCCCACGTTTACATCATAAGGAGCCGTAAAATACGAACAAGACTTATTAATTATATATAACGTGAAATATTTATATAACGAAATATATCGTCGTTGCTGCGTTTTGACGTCCTGCGTTTAGCCGTCGTTGTTGCGTTTTTTATTTCGTTTTTTGTGTTGATTGGTTTATGTAAAATAAATATTAAATATTACTCTCACCCTCTGTCCTAATTGGCATATATGTCTTACACATTCGGAGAACGGGGCATCTACTAGTATAAATATGTGTTACGTACTTGAAAGCCCTAGAGCTTGTATGAATAACTGACTCTGACCTTAACTACGATGACCAATATGCCTGCTACCACAAATAACTAAATTATTCTCAACCTAATCAATAAAAATAATTAAAAAAAAACAGTATATGAGAAATAAAATAGATTTTCAACAAGAATTGGAACAAGAGCGATGATTTGATGTTGAAATAGGGAGCCAATAAATAAATTGAAGATCAGACAGACATAAATTTTACAAACATGTTCATTAACCCTAATGGAAGTATCACAAAATTGCATTCCCATTCCGATTTGCGGGTCCAAATCTAGATTACAAATCTTGAAAATTGTCCGTCAAAAAGAGGCTTGATGACAGACATTTAAAAAAAACAACATCAGCGGAGAATAAACCAGGCGTTAAAAAAATGGAGTGATAAAACGAGTCTTATTTCTCACTAGCAACTGCGCCACGCGGCATTTCCAAAATTCCTCTAATATGTCGATCAAAAAAAGACAAATTAGAAGGATAAGAAGACAGTATCCAAAGAACAATCCCCCTTAAGGTTTTTAATGCATAACCGTAATTAAAAAAAGAGACTGATCTAGAAAACTCAGGAACAGAATAACAAACAGAAAAACAGTATAGAAAGACTAAAAGGATAATTAAAAAAATAACCCCTCCAGAAAAAGACCTCCTGTCAACATTCCTAAAAAAGTTTGAAAAGCTTAGATATACGCCAGAGTATTCGCAAATATGTCTCCACAGTTTGAAGGAGTAAAATAAGAAGAAAATGTCAAAATACCAATTCCTACATCATTTTAATGCTTAAAAACATGCGCCAGGCACACTTATTAATAGCGCTTTGCTTAAAATACCCCCATTTGAAAAACTAATCTAACTGGCTGTCTGTCTATCTGTCTGTTTGCTGTCTGCCAATCAGTATGTCTGTATGTCTGTCTGTCTATCTGTCTGTCTGTTTGTCTGTCTGTCTGTCTGTTTGCCACGGATGTCATTCTAGTATGTTGTTTTGTCGTCGGCCACTTTTTTCCGTTATCTGTTTCTCGGGACGGTCACAGATTTAGAGCCGTGGCGAGGCCTGCGTAAGTAAGGTGGCTTAAAACTGATAAGATAAAATGTCCTTTAATTGATATGTGATATTTAAGGAATCTTTATTGCTTCATGAAGTCCAAAATATTTGCATTTTCATGAATGTTATTAGCCCAAGTACACCTTTAGTATGCTTGTTATCCTATGTTTAAATTACAGCAAAATCCACCCAGAGACTTTGGAGCCGATCGTCACGCAAGCAAGGCATCAAGCATACAATTCAGTGTATATTGTTATAGATTAAAAACTCCATTAAAATGAAACAGTTATTTTGTCACAAAAACGGTAATTCCCAAAGAGCCTGTTTTCAGCAAGTACGAGTTAAGTTTCCTTTTACAGTTGTTTAGATTTTGCATTTCGCATTGATACGCACAACTAATCGCAAGTTCAACACCTTTACATCGTATATTAAAGATCATTTTTTCAACTTAATTTTGAATTATAATATGATTTTTACAAATAAACGTATTATGTGTGTCAGTTTTTACAGAATATCGCTCTTACATGAAATTAGCTAGAAGAACACATACGACTCTGATCAATAAATTGTCACGAAATTGTTTCAAAATATAACAAGAAAAAGAAAACGGAGACAGGGGTTATCTGGGTTACTCATTGAGTACGAGTTGAAGGTATATTGTTTACAAAATACGCGGAGTCGGTAACATAAATAACAGATCTCCATTCATTTTAAACGAAATGCCTTGTATATGTTCATGAGTCACTCAGCTAAAGTCAGCGAGATCAGGGTCACTTTAATTCTTCCTATATAATGTAAGGCCATTGCAGTATTACGAAATTTAAATACGGAGTTCAAACAGTATGAAAGATTTCACTCGTTGAAAAGTACTCAATGACCAATGAATAACATTTTCAAATTTGATCAAATGTCGTGGTAGAAAAGAACAGTTATATCACTTGAGGATATAATGTTCATACACATAGCAAATATTGTTCATGAGTCATTCGACATTAATACGTTGCTTCTGTAATAGTAGGATGTATTCTTCTACCAAATTTGTATGAGAGAGAAGACAGATATCAGAAGATACGTGGGATGTGAGGTTATCATCAAATGTTAATGTTTTCGAACTCAATAATAACTGATTATTATCTCCTTTTCTCACAAAGCTGTAATGGTATGTTTCAATTCAGTGGATTATAAATTGTTCATTAATTATTCATTAAAATGATTCGGTTCTCTTGTTGTAAACCCCAGAAACAAAGTGCTAGTTAGACTTGTGATAATTCGTGGTGTGGCAAGCTCTTTGTTTTGAGGAAGTGAGTACCTAATTTCTTAATATATTAATATCGTAGAGAAAAATTAAGACATTTAAGAAAAAATGACTAGTTGGGTACACATCTTTGTCTGGGGTTTTGATTTTGTTGTGTTAGTGCTTTATTTCTCAAGGAAAACAAGGTGCTTGCATGTATCATGTGTCAGCTGCTCTAACATGAACCTACTGACTTAAAATCTGTCAGCAACACTGGTAAGATTCGAACCTAGGAATTTGGAAAAAGACGGGTTATTTTAGATCGATACCGTAATTCAAACAAAGTATTAAATGTGTTAAAATCCTTTATTAAGTTTTCTGTGTTCAAAATATACGTAATGTAATGCAATTTAACCTTTAACGAAGGAATAAGATCACTTGATCGTTTGTTTTGTAATAATTAAAAAACGTTGTTAAAGTGTTGACTTTATTGGATGAATTGAATGTGATTGAACGAATATGTTTTTATTTTCTTGATTTAACATAAAGATGCTCTTTCACTAAAAAAAATACCAATTATATCATATACTAGCGCTTTAACCCGGTGTTGCCAATGGGTCTCCATAAAGAATGATTACTTGCTATCAAGCAATGCAAATCGAATATGAATGCAGTAGTTGGACATTTTGATATATGATAAAGTATTAAGGATGTGAATTCAAGATCGCATAATTCACTTATTTAAACCAAAAGGCTAACTGTACGTCTGGGTATATCTTTAAACAACATGCTAAAGTTATAACTCATTGACGAACTATGGCTGTTATCCCGTTACAAACAAATAAACCCAGCCACAGACGTTCGATTCCATTCTGTAGATGTCAAACATGTTAGTAGTTTGACTTATCTTCAAATTACAAGGAAATGAAGGCACATATCTGTCTTAACTTCCAGATATGTTATAAATTGTATGCATTATTAAGTTCAAAATCATGATAAGTGAGGATGATGAAATAGAAGCAACCCATTACTGGTGTCAGAAGTGTTAGACATATTCTAACTCTTTTTCTGGATTTCATTTGCCAGATCCTCATATCAATCAAATATAAGGCAAGCGTTATAAGCTTACATACAACAAGCCCAAGGCATGCAGTATAAGCTTACAGACAACAAGCCCAAGGCCAGAAACAAAGATAAAAACCTTGGAAACATAACATGAACAATTTGGGAATAAAATACATAAATCAACAAGTGAATCTTAGATATGAAAGGATAATGAACCATGGGTATCGTTCCTAGCTTATTTTCTTATAAAGATCGTTTCGTTGTCCAGAAGAATTGTCCAAATATCAAAATCGATCACTTTGATTTGATCCACCGTCAGTTCTGGTTTGCATTAAATCCGTCTTAGACAATCGTTGCGGATGTTACAATTGACTTAATGATCACGTCTCCCTTTGCAGATCCTGTTGTAGCACAGAATGTCTGTTTGATTTCCTTTTTCTATGTGGCAACTTTCATAGCTTGATTAAATGTGTATTTGCTTATAGGACCCCAAAGTGTATATACTATCAATTTTTAACAAAACGAGGTACATGTTTTTGGGGTTGCAGAGTTGTAGAAGCTACGGGATTTTCATATGAAGGAATATTAATGAATAATTATGAGAAAGTTAAAAAAGTTGAATTATCATAATATATAATAACTAAATACGAAAACAAAGAGTCGAAATGTTTGCTACACATATCAACGATGTTTTTGATGATATATTACATTGATGTTTGTGTTAAACACGGGTGTCCAGTGTCCATAGTAAAAGTGTCTTTCGGTCCACATCAAATCAATTATACAATATTTCCAAATATTTGGGTTATATGAGAATGGAATAAGTATCTAACTATTATTAGTACATTTGGTTATCAATGTTTCTGTATGCATTTTTACAAGGTTATTTATTATCATAATTAAAGTAAGCAGTTACCATTATTTGTCGCACAGCTATATCTGCAAATTCTTTTAAGAATGACACCTGAATTGTTATATGACGTCTAAGAAATATAAACATTAAAACATGATCTCAACTGAAGTGTTTCAGAATAGCTTTTTTCAAAATAACATCAGATTTAGGTACATAATATTTGGTTTTTTCTGGATACATGGAGAAATATTGGAGTGTTATTTTGTACATTTAGTCCCTCCTTCTAAAAATGAAGTAATTTACAATGTAATTTACACATTTCTATGCGACAATTGTGTATATGAAAAGTAAATAAAAGTTCTTCCAAAATAGTGAGCTGTATGTGTTGCAATCGGGTATTCCCAGTATGTGCCCAACATGCCATATCTGAAGAATAAAGATGTTTTATAATGACGACTTCTGTGTTCTATGACATCTGGAAAAACGTAATATTCGTAAATAGTATTCGCAATTGAACTTTATTAAGATACATACCATTTCATGTGGGTATTATATACTCGGCGTCAAAAGTCCGTGTGCATGGTTTTTGGAAGCTATCTTAAGTTGCCTTAAACATTTTCAGTGTATTTTTAAAAATATTGTATTCACATTAACATCTAATTAACACATACAAAACACAACAAAATATAAAAGGGTTTACGTTTATTAAGAACGATACATTTTATAAGGTCTAAGCTCCATATTTCCAATTACACGATTTACAGCGTGTCCATAATTGAAGGACCAAAAGTTAATTCAAATAAAACAGTGACTAACAAAGTTATTGTAGTCTGGTTTTCTTTATTGTATTCATCCCTTTAAATGAATGTGTTTGATATGCTTATATTTTTTATGTGATTTCCGGTTTGAGAATTATCTGTCATTTCTAGGATTTTACATCGACGCCATCTTTTCTGCTCAAGATAATTATCTTGTACACTTTAAAGCAGCATAACTTGCTGAATACCTTATTGATTTTTTGAAATTGTGCAGATACGTTACCATGGTTATTATCAGCTTATAATGGGAATATCATTGAATAACGTTGCTTTTAAAGGGCAATAACTCACAAACGCCATCTTTACTGCTCAAAAAAGTACCCGTGCACAGTTTAAAATGGCATAACTTGCTAATAAATGTATGTTAGTTTATGAAATTTTGCAGATGATTTTCTATGAGTATTTTCGTTTACGTTTACGTTTAGAATTGAATAATATTGCTTACAAAAGGAAATAACTTTGCAAAATTTAACAATGTACATGTACATTTTTGCGAAGTAAAGATGCTGTTTGTGAGTTATTTCTTTTTATCAGCATTATTGTTTGATTCTAAAACAAAAATTAAACTCAAAATACTCATAGAGACTTATTTGCAAAATTGCACAAAAACACATTAATTTTTAGCCAGTCATTCCATTTAAAGCAGATACTTTTTAGCAGTAAAGATGGCGTATGTGAGTTAATATTCGATATATACCTTGAAATACATATTTTCAACATATAGTCAAAGTTGATGTCAACATCTTTTTTATAGGCATCTTGTCAAAACATCCAAATGAATTCAAACTGAAGTACATTAAATGATTATTAGATAAAGAATAAAGACAAAGAGACGAAAGAGAGAGAGAACAAATTTACAATAAATATGAAATTGATATACCTTTGTAAAATAGAATAAATCCTAACAATAGTATGAAGCAATTAAAATAAAAATGAAGGTTATACAACCATGCCTAAAATGTTACGCGCATACTAACATATAAAAATTCTTTCTCATTCACAGGAAGACACGCTCACTCACAGATGAACACAAGGCAACTACAATTGCAGTTATCCTTCGAAAATGTAGCAAGTTAGAAAACCTACGACAGTCGAGAACAATGTAGTTTTATTTATCCTCGACCTCCTTAGTTTATGTAAATAGGCTATCAACACAGTATGTTTTTTTCTATTTTCCTCGTTCCATCATCAGTTCAATTCAATTCAACCAACTTTACTTTAAAAGGGTAACATTTTGGCATTGCTGCCACTCTTACAATAGCTCTTTGACAAAGTAAAAACAAAATAGAACACAAGAGTTAAATAAACACAATAGATAATACATGTATGAGCAAGGTCCTGTAATTTATAAGAAAACAAGGACACATATTATTCTCCTTATCAAGAGCTATCCTGATTTTATACTTTAAATAAACAAAAGATAGCTTGCTTGTTAATTTCAATGGTTTAGTTTTTATTTAGAATTAATCTTCGTGACGTTTTTACATTAAAGCAATTGTGTTTAAAACTCTTCGGTTATTGAAATGGTCATGTGTGGCTTGAGGGGGGGGGGGGGTAAAATTCAATATAAAAACAAAAGAACCTACTCGTACAAAAACAACTTTTCTTCATTATGTATGCCTAACTACGGAGCAATGTTCCCATACTCGATGTGCTTTGTTTGTAATATATGTTATTTATGTTTCCTTTCATTTGCTTGCTCATCAACAATTATTAAAGTTACATCTCGGTATTGTTCACGACTTTAATCTCATTAATTCCATTTCAGCTACCAATAATTGGTCAAAGATAATAACAATCTTTTTTTCTGACCATTTTGATGGGCCAATTAATTTTTAGTATCAGAGAACAAATGTTAGTTTTATCCATTTAAATGATATAAATAAGATGTATAATTATTGTTCTGTAGCATCATGGTGTTGTTATCTTGAACTTAATTTAATAATAAAGCTTTTTAAATCAATAGCAATTGACATTAGCAGTGTAACACATGTCAATGTGTACTATTGGTATTTACTAAGTCGCGAATAAAACTGGGTGATTAACCACACAATAAAACAAATACAAATGGTGGCAGTTGGCGTTTCAAATGAAGAGTCTTAGTGATAACACAACAAAAAACGAAATGTTAATATGAACAGTACAAGCGAAAGCAGATGATTTAACGGGTCATAGAATATAAAAAGGGATAAAGATGAGGGAAAATACTTATCTCTTCTTTTTTCTTATGTTGAAGAAAAAGTCATTAACCATGGTATCAATGTGTTACGTGGAGAGTTAGACTAACATATTTCTACAGACAATCTCATTAACTCATAACTCAATATAAATGGTAAACCATAATAATTAATAGTTTTTTTTATGAAATACATTATACCAACTGTTAAGATGATGGCATGCGATGCTGCTTTACCATACACAAAGTGATGCAACTATTTTACAAAGAATCCGTGTCATATGATGTGTAAAAATAGATCTTTAGCTTCTCATCACCATGGTAACGATAAGAACCATCGTTATCACAAACATTGAGTTGAAAGTGGTATGACATCCCGTGGATAAATAAGTATAAGGATGAAAGAATACAGAACAACATAGACATATTATAAAAATGGAACAACAAGATAACTTTTTAATTTTTTTCAAAGGATATTCGATAATCGTCAAAGATGGCGCAGAGGACACTGTTGGGGTCTGGGCTCCCCTGGGTCTATTGAAACATTTAGTATAAATTGTTGCAAATCTACGATACTACTAACAAAACTGAAAGAAATTGAAATTTAGTAGTTACAGGGTGATTAAAAACCGTTAGTATCTAAAACTCTCATAGAATCAACAATTCTTGCTCAAATTAAAAATCACATTGGTGAAATTTTTGTATTTAGGTCAGGGGTCCAACTTGTTAAAATAGTATACCAATCCGTTTAATATTAATTTAATCACACTCAAAACTAAAAGGTGCCGAGTTTGGTCCCCTGATCTAAATATGAGAATTCCAAAGCGATTTTAAATTTGAACAAAATTTGTTGATTCTATAATAATTCTAGATACTAACGTTTTTTGGATCATATTGTATTTGCTTCATTCGAATTGAATACAAATAACATATGTTTTTTACTTCTCGGTGAATTATATAGCTTTAAACCACCTTTTGATTCTTGATTCACTCAGACTTTGTCCTCGTGAACAATGTGATCTGAATCTGAAGGGTTGTTAAATGTATGAGTATGATTTCGAATTCGTGACTACAACGGGTTTCATGAGTTTTTAAAATTTTTGATATATTGTTAACTTGTTCATAGAAAAAAGATGTGTATTCATCCGAAACATTTTGTTTCCTTTTGTTCAGAGTAAAATTCCAGCGGTCTAGGGCCGAACCTTGTAATTTGGAGATCACGTTGTTTGTGTGCTTTTTTGTTAATAAGGGTCATAGTTATAGCATGTATTCAGGATGTCTCTTTTCGGTTTATCTCAAAACTAAACATAAAGCCATACGATACCACTTTTTATACATTTATTAATTCATGTTTTTTTATTTCTGGGGTCAAATTTGGGTCTTAAGGTTATTTGATAAGTCAAGGTCATTTAGGGTCAATATCTTTATTTAATTTAACTTGTTATAGTTAAGCTTTGGGGCTAAACCTTTGATAGCGTTTTGTATTCTTCTGCAAACAAATAAATAAGTAAGATAATTTTAAGGACATCTTATACGTTTAAGGTCATATGCACTAAAGTGTATTTATTAATGATTTGAGAAAACAGTAATATTTTAAAATTCAAGATACAAATTCAACTTCCAATTTTTTTGCGTGAAATAAAAATTTCAAGTTTAAATTTATCGTTATAAATACCAACGGCATACCTCGACTTGCACGTACGTGTAATTTATTAATTATATAGGACTTTGACCTGCCAAGGTCAAAACAATACTATAAGGTCAATTTTCAAGTCAAATCGCGTTTTTATGTGTTTCTGACCTATTATTACATTTTTTTTTACCTTGACCTTAAATTTTGACATTTCCTCGCGAAATAAGGCTTGTTTAGATTACCCAACTATTGTACTTCTGGTACTTCTTTCGGGAGTATGATCAGTGCCTTGTCTACAGGTAATGCATTGATTCGAACATGTTGTGGTCGTTGTCTCCAGAGACAATTTCCGACACCTATCTCAAAATTCCAACTTCAACGTAGGTACCTTTAATGTTCGTGGGTTAACCTCAATCATCAGAACAGAGTACTTAGTTAAAGACTTAGAACAGTATAAATGAGGCATACTTTGTCTCCAAGAAACCCAAATTAAAGATGACCTAGATATAAACCTTGATCACTCAAGATTTGTTAATCACAAACCTAACCGTGTCCACGATGGACTGGGATTTTTAATTAGTAGAAAGGTAAATTCTAACATATTAAACATGGATTCGGTAAATGACAGAATCTGGTATATCGGATGATCGAAAAAAAGTAACCGTAATCAGTGGTATGTTAACTCAAGAAATATTACAGCTACAGACTAATATTTCGTATATGATGATGATATACTTAATTACCTTTATCTTTCAACTGTATGATCGTCCCTTTAATAAGGTTTTATGTCAGCCTTTTTATCGTGCCCTGACTAAGCTGAACATGTGACTACTATCTTCATCACACACTTTTTTAAACACGTTGTAAACATACAATTAAAACGGGTTAAAGAGCTTACACTCACTCATTAGTGGGGACAGATCCTAATTTGACATAAATATCGTTACTTACCTGAACAGGTTCCATCTGGTAATTTCTCAAGAAATGTCTCAATTGTTTTCTCCACTCCGGTTATGTCGCATGAAGTGTTGTTATCGAAACAGAAAAAGAGTTCTTTCAAAACTGGAAACTGGAATCTGGAAAATGAATAAAAGGCCTTAATATTAATATCTTTACTTATTATTAAACGTCTTAGCGCCTTGCTTTTGTGAAAAGATCCTCTTAAATGTGTTTTTTTGAGAATATTTTGTTTATGAATTTGTTTCCAGTTAGTAGTAAATCCTATTTATTATGAGCAAACCAACCAACTTTACTCACTAAATATTTACTTTAAAACTATATTTTACGGTACGTTGTTGTCACAAGGTTGAATAAAGTGTATTTTACGCCATTTTGACGCTTCGCTTAACGTAATTCTTTCCAGATTCTATGAAATGGCCATGCTTTTAAAAAAAAGTAAAAATGAAAAACTGTATGGTGAACTAAATAAATATGATTCCTCTTACATTAACAGTATTGGAAAATTTAAGGGCAAGTCCCCCCCTCCCTCATGCTTTTAAAGTTTAGCATTGTCATTTTGAGAAGGGCCATTTCTCAATCAAATATAAAATGATACATCAGCTGAAATTGGGCATGCACATTTTTCATACACATATTAAGATGTAATTTACATTTTTCAGTTGTTAAGCCATTATTTGAAAAAAATATGTTTATGACATTAAGTTTGCAAAGGACCATAACTCCGTCAAATATCTGAAATTAGGCATGCAAGTGCTCAGTCATCATATACAGTTATTTTGTTTTATATGTTGTTTATAATTATGAGTTCTTTGGTCATTATTTAGAAAGTAGAAAAATGAGTAACAACCATGAACATCAGACAAAAGTAACTAACAACATGTAGTTGAGAAAATAATTTTGAGCAGGTCCCTAAAAGAGACACTGTGCAATATTTTAGGATATTATTCCCAAGATACGTCCACTGCGTAAGGAATATACCTTAAAATCATATAAAGTACATAACTCTGTTAAAATCTTAAAAAAAAAAATATATTAAAACTTTTAGGGAACCACGAATTAAGATTCTGTGCAAGATTTCAGATTGTTATCTTTGACCATGAGACCACAAATGGGTTATGACTATTTTTATAAATTGATTATTCAAAAATTTGTGAAAGCTGATTTGGATAGTCATTGGAAGTGCCTCTTTGCACGATTTCAGAATCTTAACTTTGAAGATGTGACCACAGCGTATTATGGCCAAATTAACAAATTAACAAATAGCAAAAAATTCAATATGGGCTATAACTCCGTCAATTATGTCTCGATTTAAATAGCGAACAATGTACACTCGATTTATATCTTCCTCCCAAGCATGAAAGATATCCGAGCAAAGTTACTTAAGTTATCGCGGAAACGACAAACAAAAACACAGCCAGACAAGAAGAAAATACATCACTACACAATACAACTGTTGAAAAACGTATTTTTATGACTTTTAGCATTAAACTACAAATTATGAAAGCGCAATAAATCTCTTAAGAACCAATTTATTGATTTTGAATTTCGACGTGCACATGCTTAAAAACCATACAATGTGATTGTGCACGCAGAGCTCTATACACTTTTGAGCTTGAATGACCTTGAAATTGACATCTAACATAAATTCTCGACATTTTTCAGAGGGGTTTGGGAACTAAGATAAATTTGTTTTATATGGTCCAAAAAAGAGAAAACCGATGCTTTGCTTTATCAGCCAGAGGTTGGTCACGGGAGCCCGGATTATGATCTAATTACAACGTAGGGTAATACGGTTAAAACGCTATAAAAAAAATCACATCCTTAATAAATAGTGAGGAATATTTTCAATATTATTCTAAAAAATAGCAGTTTTTGCTTTTATTACTTATCATAATTAATATTCATGATATATGTATATGACTTACTTGCATATTTCATCATAAGTTTTGATTTTCTTGTCTTTGAATTTAAAAAAATCTTTGATATTGCTCCGACAGCACGAGACGTTTGCGACCGTGATGTTATAGTCTACTGAAAAAAGAGAAAACAAATATATTTCAAGTACATTAGTTGTAGCTTAAGCTACAGTAAAACATGCAACGGTATATCTTTAGATACCATAGTAATAAACAATGCATTAAAGTCATTTTCATACAACTGCTGTTGTTAAAGTAGACAATTAAAAAAATGTCTAAAATCACTTTCACCCCACGATTTTCTATAACAGCCGCATATTATTTAAACTCGTCTTGTCTAGTCTTCAATTGCATGTGTTCACACATTTTTGTACGAAACTAACTGACATCACCCCTTCACTGAATTATATATTACATATTTAACAAAAAGAAAAGTTTCGTTACAGTATGGCACTGACCTGCCGTCATTGTAACGCCTCCAGTTGCTGCAGTAGTTTCTTCTCCTTGTCCACTGACCATCTGAAAACACATTGGACCTTGAATGAAAGGACAGAAACTATTGTCATGATTCGTCACGCGTATTGACGTGGTCTCATAACAGTTTGAGTTATATTTTTAAACTATTATTAAACCAAATCATTAACAATTTTTACAAATTCAAGTTCGTTTGTGCTTTGGCCAAACATTTGCTTTAAAAATGCGGGGTTTTGTCTCGGTGCTTTTGCGAGTATGTTTTTAACCAAGGGAGGAGGATAAATTATCTTATCTAGTTTCTCTTCTTTCTCCTTACCTTTGTTGACACATAACTTTTTCAGATTAGTTGTCTGCATTATCCAGTCAGGCTTTATCAGTGAGGTTCAATGACGAAGGTTGGCAAAAGACGATATTTATAAAAACAATTTTCAATCATTCCAAAAACTTTTCTTAAGAAGAATTAAAAAAGAACACTAAAAAATTGCAAGATTTATATATATAGTCATTTAAGAGAGACTGGTGGACTATGAAAAAAAGTATTGAAGACCTTTCTTACGGCATATTTGCCTTTTACGTATTGCTTTTATTGGAAATCTTTCTAGTTTTGACTCTTATTAGGACACTATTATTCGATGTTGTTAGTTATTTCTATAGTAATCCTTTGACATCACATTTATGTCTCTTGTGATTTTTCTTACTTATCATAAGTTTTTGTCAAAGATTCACAAACATACAAAAGGACTAACCACTTCTATGCTTTAAATACTCTATTTGTCATTGACATAGGACTTTTTTTAGTATTCGCTTTGTTGAAAAGTCTGAAGTCAAAAGTCAAACTTTAGTGAGGAATTTACTTATTTTAGTAGTGTGTATATTTCAAAGGAGTTCATATGTTTAAGAAATTAGAGCAACAATTTTGGTTTATTTAGCACAAAAATTGTCATTTGATAAAGTGTTAAGTTTATAATTTCACGTGTCTTGAGAATAAACTGGGCATGGCGTGTACCTTTTCCTATACATTTCCAAAGAATTTTAAGAAATAAAAAAAACATGTGAAGAAAATATTCAAAAGTAACTAACAGGATTAGAGTTTAAAAAATTAGGAAGTTCAAAGAAATCTTAATTTTATAAAGTATGTAAAAAATACTTTCAAATATTACTCATCCACTTTAAGTACATAAGTAAGAAAGTTGGTATGTATTTTAAACATTTACACAAAGACGATATTTTTGGTCCACTTGGATACATCCTACAAGACTACCTTGACCCGGTCATCGCCCTGTCATTTTACCTTTACTCTGCGTGCTGGAACATATAGTTGGGAAATTGTCTTTATGGCGTGCAATTAGTATTCATGTCACTGACGAATGGTATTATCATCTTAAACACTTAAAATGTGCATGATAGTTAAGATGAAAACAGTGTGTTATAATCATCAATGGCTTAAGCATTTCATGTCAACATAATGTCCGTTACATGATAAACCGACTTAAATCTTAATTATTTCAAAGGTGCTGCACACGAGTTGCTTTAACTTTGGCATTATTTTGTCCAATATATGTTATAAATGGCATGAGAGGCGCATTCATGCATGACAACAGTAAAATATGGAATGGAAAAGTGTCAAATGAAAAGCTATGATCGCCAAGCAATATAATTAAGAGTCAAAATGAACAATCCAAGATAGAACTATTCATAATATATTTGTAACGTGTTCACAGGCCTGCTAGTTTATGGGTTGGTAGTTGATTTAAAAAGATAATTTATGATCTGAAAATAATTTTGTTTGTTCCACATGCTTACTACAAAAATTGAACCTTTAATGACTGATAAAATATAGAAAATACTCCTACTTTTATTTCCTGTGGTCATGCCCTCACAGTTGTCCAAGATAATGAATTAATTTGGAATAATTATGAATAAAGATGAATTTAAATCATTTGTGTATACAAACTATCGCATCAATGCCTTGAATTTCCATCAATTAGTTATAAAAACAAATGCAGCAATTCATCAATAAAGTCCGTGATAAGAATTAGCATTTGAAATGCTTATTATTATCACGGACTTTAATGATGAACTAGCGACTTCGTCACATCAACGTTACCCAATTTCCTCTAAAAAAAAGAGAAGACGAAGAAGAAGGGATTATTCATTCCCCACTGAAGTTCCAATGCATAAGTGTTGTACAAAAACCAACATGCAAACCTCAGGCGCTTTGCGCGACAGATCGAATAAGTTAATGAAGAAGAAAGTGTCCAAATGACAATATCTCCATACGATTTTAATGCCTGAATGTTAATAAAAAGGGTCTTATACAAAGTCAGTGTATTTTGTTTTAGCTAGATAGCGACTTCGTCGATTCGGTGTTACCCGATTTTCTAAGAAGTTACTTAACAGAAGAAGAAGAAGAATAACGCAACACCCTATTTTCCAAT
>JAUUEB010164333.1:0-14234 GCA_032362205.1 Clione limacina
TGGGGTTAGCTCGAGCGATTAGCTCTTTAGGGATCCCCTTTAGAGCGGGGATGAACAGAAAAGTTTCTGAACACCAACAACCGTGAATATTTTTTTCAATCCCCTCATCTATTTTAGTGCAATGATTTCTGAGAAACTCACGGGGCATATACAGAAGAAGGACGGACGACAGAAGAATGTAGAAACAACTCTAACATCACCCTGAAGGGAGGTAATAACAGTTTAATGTAGCCCACTCATGACGGATAAGTTATAACTTCTAAAGCCTCCTCTGCCAATCAAGGGTATACATATACAATTGGACTCATTCATGTGTGGAGACATGACCAAGCATTTATTTCTTCAAGAAATACAAAACGATAGTTAAACTCTCACAAATACAATGTCTTTTTAAAAAAAATGTGGTATCTACCCGAAGTTTGTTTTTGACAAATATACTGTTGTTACTCTTCAACTGCGTGTATCAGATTTATTATTATAAGACCGTGTAGATGCACCCAACTTAGGTACGTCTATAGTTTACACCACGTGTTGATATAGCCCTGTAGTAAGAAGTATTTTTTTTTAATTCCTATACAAAGGTTTTGTAATTACACGCATGTAATAGTTTTCAAGCTAACCGCTCGTCCTCAGAATGCTCTTCCGTTCATTATTATCTAATTATTTCCTCTGTGACTTATACAATATAGTTTACTGAATGCAGAGATGTATACATCGAAGAAACATCTTGAAATGCTTTCACCAGGGGGCGAAACTAATCGCCTTGTTTTTTTCAGTTTGATTTGTAAACCTTGATTAGGCAGATATCACGAGAACCCTTTTTAAGTAACCCAATTCGAATTCTAACCATGTGTGCGAATCTGTATCCAATTTAAAAACAAATATAGCTAAAGTATTTGTTCTGGTCATAAATAACTTCCATGTCTCAAACATTCAATATCTTTTTACGAATACAATTGAAAAATGTTTATTTCTGACATTGAAAAAAATAATAAATGAGGAAAACTAACGCTCACATGCACATGAAGAATTGACAACGAAACGTTAAAATAGATTTGTTCTAAGGACGCACACAATCTGAAAACCTCACACACATCGTACAAAAAAGATGTAAATGAAACCAATAAGAGGACTTGTAAAGCAGCTGCAACTCGAAGGGATCATTTTAAATATATTGACCTTCAGCATTTTCTTTAATATTTTCCTTTTTACGCCTGTCGGGATTATATTCAAGCTACATTCATTTCATGACCTTCGAGATATTGTGAAATGCACAAGGGGATAAGATTGACAGATCCCGTCCTTCAATTTCATTCCGAGATCATTACTTCTAGAAGAAGGATAATATTTCTAGACATAAAGACACACTCTAGCTGTAACACGACATGTGCCTCTATTCATTATTCATTATCAATTTTAGAAATGAAAATTTAATATAAAATAATTATGAATATTGCTTCAGTTAAGGTGTTTCGAACGAAACTAAATACACATTCAAAAATCCTAGGTGTATTGTCTAAAGTATGTGCTGTTCCCTTATTCATGATCACCACTAAAATCTACTGTTGACACGATTATCAATAAGACGATGACTTACACTGAAATGTGTTTTTTTTCATTTATGTCAGCCTCGTTGCCATGTTTTTATAAAAAAAAAATGTATAAATGAATGGTGTAAAAAGGACATATCTGAGAGGTGCTTAAAATATAGTTGATCGCATAGAAATGATTTTAACGTTAAGACAATAATCTTAATAATAATCGAGACTTCTTCATACAAATATAAAATACATAGCCTGAAGTCTTAATTACATAGTGTATAGTGTCTGTAAAAAAGTTCCAAACTATGTTACTTGCATTATTTCTGTCTTTTCTAAAGAAAAAAATCAAACACTTTAGAATTACAGCTGTAATTGCTTTAGTGAATTGATTTATTTGGTGGGAAGTATGTTGCTGGTTGTACTTTAACTTTCCCTTGGAAGTCCAGACAACAATTAGTGTCAAGTTAAATTCAATAAAATCAATTCTGAAGTGGATTACAAATACTCTTGACCTTAGACATGTGTTGAGACATTACCAAGTAGTCCAAACATACACAGCGGTATGAAGACTCTCACATATCCATTTTTTCTCTTGTTCAAATATTTGGCATACGAGCCGAAGTTTTTTTGTACACATATATTTTCGTTACCCTTAAATTGTATGTGCCAGATCGGTTGTTATAAAAACTCGTAGATGAAGCCAAGTTAGTAAATAAAATGTAGCTTAAATTAAGCGTTTTTTTTATTTGGATAGTGTATATTAAACATAAGTGTATTTATCGCTGTACAAAGTGTTTGTTCGTACAACAATTACCGGTTAGCTAAAAACGTTTATATGCATCAACAGTAAATTGATCCTATATATTACGGGGGGGGGGGGGGTCTTAGAGTTATTTTTAAAAACATTAATAGCACAAGGAACTATATATATAAATCATTACGTTTCAACAATGTCAGACAAGATAGCCCATGAGTATTACTTTGCACTATGTATGTGTTTGCTTGGTACGCTCCCATCAACATTTGTTTAAGACAAATCAATATAATATCTTGCTTTAGCCACTGCTTAACACTATTACTTTGAAACATATTAGTACTTCCTTTCATCCAGAGAGGGACTTTTAGGCTATAATAAGTACTCTGTTATCTGAACTGCTATAAGGAGTACACATGGAACTTTCACGACGTCTTGTCGCTCCTCAGGTCCTGATTTGAATGATGTGTTTTTGACACGGCCGACAAACTGTGTCGCGCCCTGTGTCGACATCGCTGAGCGATCTCTGAGCGCTTGTTCAGGCACTCCCTGTAGTGTATGTTGTTGCATATGTGCATTTTCTGTGATACGCATACAGTCGAACCCCGCTACAGGGCCATCCTCTACAACGCGAAAACGGCTACAGTGCCATTTTTCTCAAAGCACGTAATTTTTCCTTATATTTCTTTGTTAGAAAAACCCTCTACAGTGCGAATTTCGGACAACGCGAATTCGTTACTACTTGTTTTTTTACCTGCACCAGTTTGTTTTTTCTTCTATAATTAACCCCGCTACAACGCGAATTTTATATGAGAGAATTTGAAGGAAGACACAAATCGGAAAACTTTATCGCTGAAAACAGCTGTGACACACTTTGGCCTAGTAGTAGTATCAAGTACATAACAACCGGATATTATATTGAGTGACAGTCGCAAAGTGTTCAGCCGCTTTTGTCTACAAAGAAAGCATGGAGAATAAAAAGAAAACGAGACAACAAATTGACCTTCAGGTAAAAAAGGCTATTATTGCCGAGTTTGACAGACAAAATGCCGTTGAAAAGAAAGTTAACCTAACAAAGCTAGCTGAGCATTTTAATTTCCCTCACTCCACCATGAGATGTATTTTTTAAAAATAGGAAAAATATTTGTAATGATAAACAGACAGAAATGTGTTGTTATTTGTTTCCTTTTCATTTTAAACATTCAACTATTTTACTCCAGGCATTAGGAGTAATTATTTAACATTATTAAACATACTGTTTATGCAATAGTACTGTTCTAAATTAACTACAGTGCCAATATTTCCTGTGCACAGAAATTGGCACAGTATAGAGGTTCGACTGTAGTTCACAAAACTGTCCGCCCGGTTTGTACACGGGGCCGTCGCATTTTTTTCTTTGCATTCATATTCTTTGTTGTCAGGTTATTTATTACAGACACGACTCTACTCCACTTTAAAACCATGTTACTCACTTCATTCCCGTCATTTCTAAAAACAAAAATCAATCACTTCATACTTCTAATTGATTGCATGTCCCTGATGAAATTGATTAAGTTTGTTGTGGAGTACGTTGCTGTGACTAGTTTCAGTTCACAAAGGTCCAGACTTAAAACAATTATGTCACTGTTCAATATAATCAATTGATTGAGGAAGTGAATTGCAAATACTCTTGATCTAAGACATGTGTTGATATATGACCTAGTGATAAGCGCGTTCAAAGTACTGAGATATATTGATACACGTAATAATTGAATGTTATTTTTATAAATAGACGTCACGCTTGTTTTATATACGAACATTTGCGTACATTTTAAATAAGAATAAGCCGTGTTATAACACACAATCGTATATGCACGAAATTGAAGCACGTTTTGCAGGTTACAATATAAGTTTGTAAAGTATACTCTTAGAATGTCTAAAAGTGTGTACTTGTGTGCATATGTGCTAGCATGCCTGTGTACATGCGTGTGTACATGCGTACCAGTGTACATGGGTGTGAATGTATGTGTGTGATATGATATTAATCAATTTATTATGCTGTTCTATGTATATAAACATGTATAGAAGTATATATGGCGGCCGTGGGAAATCATTGACATTCAAGCAAATAAGGTTCGTCAAGCAAATCTAAAAATCATCTCTAACAAACATGCATTATCAGTTCAGGAGCTATGACGGTTATTAATCGTGTAAACATGAATAAAACAAACGGTTATATAATATTCACCAACTAATGTGACACTTCTGTAACAATGAACGAAAATACTTCGATCACGTTCTTTACATAACCTCAAAAATGAAACAATCATATAAGTTGATACCGATCAATCTGTGATATTGTAATGCTTCAATGGTAGCTTTTTGAGTACGTTCTTTTTACATTTTGATCGAATGAAATGAACAATGAAACCAAGTTTGTCAATGTAAGTCAACATCTATGTCAAGCAAAAAATTGAATACAACGCCCTTTGTATACGAACAAGTTACCATTCGTAGACAATTATTGAATCACTGAACTTACAATCTCATGTTACTAAATTGACGAGAACTAGTAAAAACTAATTATTGTTCGACCATTTATCAGTTCATACATTCCCTCAAATGAGTAGATTACCCCAAATCTTTTGAAACAATGGTACATTATCAATTTTTTTCTATATGTTGATAAATAGTTGATATTCATAGATTCGTTAGTTTACGAAATGTACAGTTCCACATATTTCAACAAAACAGTAGCAACATTTACTTTGTTAAATACCACTTACAATTCAAATATGAGTTTGAGTGGCATCGAGTTGATACCGTCTTAGTAAACTGTTATTTTAATACGGGTTTATTCCATTGGCAGATAAACATCTTCTTTTTCTAAGAACACTCCTTAGCGTACGTGCATCAAAGAAAACGTGTACACCACTCCTCTCTTGACGCCAAGATAGTTTAAACAGAACATAGTCACATTCTTTCCTATACTGATTTGTTTACTTCTAGCTGTCATCAACGTTTTCACATTGTTTAGTCATTCAAGGTCTGGCAAAGTACGCGATACCGTTTGAAATTTAAGATGTTGAATAACATAATAAGAAAAAAAGAAATGAATATCGAGATAAAACTATTCCTTGTTAATTGTACATAGACGATGGGTCTTAGTGTAGCTTTTTATTGTTGTAATATCAAACCCTTATATTAAATGTTTTCTTACACACTCAAAATGATGATGAATCGATATAAACAATGGCTTTGCAGTTGTATACCTGCACGTTCCTTGATTTGTTGCTAGTTGAACAGTGGTAAATAATTATATGAAGTCAAAATGATGATTATTAAATAAACAGTATTTTTAACTGAAGGGAACTCTACCTGCAAACTAAACATTGTCAATGTATGAAATACAATCCATTGTCTTGTGTAATAATACTATTTATTCTTGTTTATCTGTTTGTCTGTGTGACTGTGTGTCTGTTTACGCGATGACTTAAGTAAATTTGCTTGGACTTTATTTTCGAAGGATGGTATGAAAAGAGTATGAACTCCTTGATAGTTAAATTCAGAAATATTTGTAAAGAATTGACGGAGATATGGTCCTTATTATGTCTGTTGCTATATTTCACTGTTATTTTGTCAATTTATGTCTTTCTTTCTCAATTTATTGAATTATCACTTTGAGTTGTGGCTCTTGTAGATATTTTGCTAAAGGACTTTTTTAATTTTTGCGAACACCCTGTGGCCTCATCATTAAAAGTTTGGAATCTGAAATCTTACACAGAGACTTGTTTCGTGGTTCCCTATAAGCTGTAATCCCAATTTAAAAAACAAGTTATGTTTTATTATGATTTTTATTTACTTTGTTTATGCAGTCGACGCATCGTTGTAAGAACCTAAAATAGTACACTTGTTCTTCGAGGGACGTTCAAAAAACTACAATAAATGTTTGAATTTTGACGGCTCAATGAATCGTTTATAAATTACGCTGCCTTAATCACGCACTAATTATTCCGGTCTTTTACAGTGTGTGTTTTCAGAACGGTCTTTTGAAAAATGTCAACCTAAATAATAAATAAATAAAAAAAAATATAAAATAATAACAAATCTGCATATTTTAGTGTAATACAATGCTTTAATTCAATTCATTGTTGTGCTATTGACATTAACAACATCTATATTTATGTCCACAAGGGTAGCTAATTAAGGTAACTGATTCAATTTCAAACAAGAATCGTTTTCTGAAAAAAGAAAAACAAACTAACTCACAATCTTTATCGAGGTTTATAGCACATATATCTAAAATTGCAAGTACGGGGCGTTCTATAATGACAAATTTAGATGGTCAACTACAAGTTATTGTGCGGTTCAGTCAGTTTTGAAGTCGTGAAAATGTACATATGCTTCACTTTGGTTTGATTTAAATGAGTATGCATGCACACATTAAAGAAAGTGTTTCTTGTTTGTAGTAAGATTGTTATACAGACCTTTATTCCTTCTCATCGCTTTACATTTATTTCTGTTTTATGAATATGGATGTTTACAGCTGCATGATCTTACTTGTTCTACTAACAAGCTCTATATAGCTTTATTTACACTTCTGTCAAGAAGAAATGTGCATTGCTCACTAAAAGACCATATGAATTTCGACCAACTATTAAAGTAACGTATCGTATATACGTGCCGAAGTTGGGTGCACTAAAGAGTGTATATACAGGTCCTGACGAGGCACACACAAAGAGGTACCAAAATGTGTGTAACAAAACGTTCGAGTGTATAGCAAATGCTTGAACAAGAAAACACATTTTCCGACTGATGAAAGTGTTCCTTCCATTGTGTATTTTGGGATAAAAATATGCTTAGTCATGTCTCAACGTATGTTTGAGGTCAAGTGTATCTGTAAGGCACTTTACTAGGCTATTGATTGAATGAAACAGTAACATTGATTTGTGTGTCGTCTTGAGATGGACTTAAAGTAGGTCCAGCAACGTACTTTGTCCCAAGCACAGCTTATTCACTTAATCAGTTACAGCAGTTATTCTCAAAAGGAAAATTGTGTCTTATAAACGACAACATTGATGAGAGTAACAAGTTTTCAAGTTTGGGTTAGAGTCCGGTCTGTAATGAGTTTGAAGAAGTGTCCTACCATTACTATGAATTAGATATTGTAGACGATGAAAAAAAACCCACTTAAATACACATGATTTGAGTAGGATATCGTCTTTTTGTTTATTTTCGTTTAAACAGTAATTTATTTTATTAAATTGGTAATAAAGCTACTTTAAATGATAATCATCAGTGGCTAACGGTATGTATCGCACGTTATATTTCTTAATGGCTCGAACTTAATTAGATTGCTCTACCATTCAGTTTCTGAAGTTTCAGTTATTAATTCAAAAAACTATATACAATGGTTTCACATTATAAAACATTCATAATACTATATGCCATCAAAGTGAGTTTGTCACCTTATTGGCATTGACAAGTTCTTGATTATTCCCCACAAGAAATATATGTCTTGAAACAAAACATATTCTGAAATAAAGTATCATTTCACCCACAATATTTCATGTGGTTTTTGCAGATATACTTTGCACAGTTAAATTGAGTGTAACATATACAACGTTTTTAAATCGTGTTCATGAACATTTAACAATTTTTGAATTCATATTCATACACATTTAACAATGAAAAGACTGGATTGTTGTTTTTGGTTAAAATGTTTTACATCACCAAGTATATATCCTATGTTTTAACTTGTGTGCTCACATTGTTCATTTAAAGGAAAACATAATACACTGATTTCATCACATCATCACAATTTGATAAACACAACAGGTCAATCGCCTCGCAATATGCTTTATAACGCATGACCTCAGTTATTGACTGAAAGTGATGGAAATCTACCATATATGAGACATCACATTAAGGTAGTATTATGATATGTCTGTCTGATAACAAATAAGTTAATCCTTAGAGAAAACAATCATATTGCCAATCGAATTTACTGAAGTTAAAGCTAAGACGAGTCCACGCAAAGTCAGGAACTGTAGACATTAGATGCAATTTCAGGCATATTACCTGTGGGCTCTGTAGCCCTGGAGGTAACACGTATTCCTACCACTAAGACATCTAGGGTTTTATTCCACTAAGATGCAATCATGTGTTTTTTGGTCATGATTTGTCATATTGGGCGTGAATCCTTAAATGCCCTTAAACATTTAGGCCAACTGTATGAACTATTTGACCTTCATCTTATGAGCATATGACATAACTCTTAATTTGATCAGTGAATATTATCAGAGGAAAAGGGCGTAAAATGTTAGACAAAGTACTCCCTAATTCAGAAACAAAGGTCCTATTATAATTATGTGCTTATCGTCAATAATAACATAGGGAACTTTACCTTAGAGAATTAAGCTCTTGTGCTCATGTGACAACATGATGTTTGTTTTAACAGACTTCAACGGAAATTAAAACCTATATTTCGAAAACAAGTGAACAATTTCACATAACTCTGAATATTAAATGCAAAGCTTAATAGGCTTCATTTTTATTAGTGTTTCTGCTTTGATGCATATCACAGTTAATTCAAGGCTAAATGAAAACTGTTTTTCGATTGAGAAAGTTTAAATAGTCATTGTATAAAATTATTTAATAACCAATAGTAGTGTACAGTTATTTTAATCACGAATGACAATGTATCTATTAAAATGTAGAGGTTTAAATATTTAAAGATTAGATTATATAAAAGGGACATCTTATTTGTTCATCGTAATGCCATGCTTTGAGTCATCTCAACTTAATCTGGAAAGAATAATCCTCGAAAATCTTTTTACAGGACGAGCTGTATACATGGTAATCGGTCATCAGTTTTATCTAGGTACATTAACTGGTACTTCGGACTGTCGAGTCATTTCCCTAGCATCCGGTTAGTGATGACTAGTAAATCACAAAGTTACAAGAAACACAATTTGTTACTCAAAATGGAGATGGTTACATTTGTGTTATTTTTGTCAGATGAAAGATACATACTATAATACAATTGCAGGATATTGGAGATTGATATTATAACTGGCATAAAACAACATTGTATCTTCTATTTTAAGAGCAAATCAATGGTTTTGTAACTAAGTCAAGGGATAGTTGTTTTTGTTAGTTATTTGTTAAATTGGCGTTTCATTGATCGACGCGTTTTTAATATATTCAACACATAATTAAGAATTTGTATTTGTTTGATAACTACCAGTCTTCTCAAAATAACTGTGATTTTGGTTCATTTCATGAATGATTATTCACTTAACCGAGGTGTACGAAACTATTTCAAGTATCAGCCTAGTCTCCAGACAAATAGGGGAGTTGAAAATCCGAGACAATCTGCTACTTTTGTTTCTTAATTCAGTTTAACTTCCTATCAATTTTGACAAAAGTGTCGGTATACTGTACTGAAACATACTATTGCGAATACGATCGAAATATTGAGGTTTATTCGGTTAAGTAAACGTGGAATCATTTGACTTGTCCTTAGTGCAGTCGGCTAACCATGGGATAATTGCGTAATCATCTAGAGGCGAAAAGTGACATAAATAAATTTGCCACGAAGTAGGTCACATCCTGCTGACACTCAGATCGGGATACACCCATTATTTTTTAGATATATCATAATTACTAGCCACATCAGAGGTTTAAATGGGAGGGGGGGGATTATTTATATATATTTGTATGTATTAAATGTTAATGAATTCTTACAAGATTATTTAAGATACAAGATTGGACCAACTATCTCTCCTAGTAGGAAGTGGGATAATATTTTGGACAACTTCGTTGAGTATGCAAATTAGCATTAGCAAAAACGTTAAAAAAAACAAGTTAATTGAAAAAGGAACAGAATAAACAGAGGATACAGAACAAAGTGGTTGCAAGATGTATGTGTTCCTTACTTTCATCCCAGTCACCTGCAACCACACTCAACTCCTCCTTAGAAAGACAAAGTCCGATCACGTAAGTTGTTCCAGGAGTTGGACCCGAAGCCAGTCATAATGAAGCCACACGAATAAATCTTATTCTTGAACGCAAACAATAGAAATATCCAAGACAAAATAAGACCGGTGATGGTACTCAAATCTACGCAATTCCTTATCTGCCATTGAACTATACATCACCAGTATCTTATTATAGAAGATCACCAGTCTTCCCTATATCTCTATTTGCTTCACAAAGTGCATTCATAACCCTTATCCTAGAGCATCCACAGGGTGGTACACGTCTCTACGTGTGTATGCTATTTTCATTTCGGTTCACTTTTGCCCTTGCACAACTCAGAGTCTGTCTAATGAGATGTGTTCCACTTGTGACTTGTCCCCTTGTGCTCTGTATTGTCGTTTGTTGTAGTTTGGCATTCAATACCCCTTCATTCATTATAAATAATTTATGTTCTAAATACGTTATTAGCGAGTTTGCATATTCGCGAATTAGAAAGTCATTTGTATGCAAATTGTGTCCACGTTGTATATGCCCCTGGAGTCATTATATGGCCTTTAAACGTTACCAGCGAAAATGTCTTATAGGTTGTTTTATTAAGTTGTGGACCAACAATTTTAAGATACAAATATCAATGCTACTTTGTTTGCAACTTTCGACATTTATCTAACGCGTACAAATATTTACTGCCATATTTGAAATTTTCAATGCTTCCCTAATTGTATGGCTAGACCACCCAGAATGGTGTCATAACATTGATACCGAGTTTGACATTAATTGTGATATTATCAAACATTATAAAATCGTTCCTTTTGTATTCATGAATATTGATGAGAATGTCACATGATTTATTTTTAGGAGAAAATCTTTAATTTTTGCCCATGAAGCCCACGGGTCTGGAGTAAAAAATCAATTTTTGTCTTATGCGTTATATCGTACAAAACTATGATTTTTAGGGTATTTTTACATGTCACATTGGGTTCATGTAGTTTGTCATGTTTTTTTTTCATTTTAAATGAAGTTTCGATTTGATGTTAGAGGGGGTACTTGTGGATGTCTAGATCTCTTAGTCTGTTTTCCTGTCAAAGTAATAAAACCTTATGATTTACAAAATAAAAAAAAAATTGTTTGATGGACATGATCCAACGCCACCTTGATTGCTTTAAAACGAGGAAATGGTATGATACACCTGTTGTACAACACGGAGTATAGTGCTACTTGTTGTATGTCGAACTATGCAACATTCTGTGTCGCAATGTTTTTTTTGTTTGTTTTATGACTTGACTCATATGGTAATGAATATTGGGTCAAAGGATAACAAGTCCACTCAGCGTAAATAATGAGTTAACACAGTTGAGATATGAATCAATTATTAAATGATTGCTTTGTTAGAAGATGTTTGAACCAGAAAAAAAACAGTGATTGATAAGAGTAAAAGTAGCTCTGTCTATTTTTGGATCAAATAAAATGTGGGACATGTCCAAATACTTTTCTGATGTTAAAAGCTTTTGTAATACACTTCATCAGTCTATTGATTATAATTAACTGTGCCATATGTTTTAGTCTGGATTTATGAGAGCTACTTGACGTAGTAACAGCAACTTACTTCCCACCAAAATCAATCAATTAACGAAATTAAATACATTTGAAAGTTTAGAGTGATTGATTGTGTTTCGAAATAATGATAGTTACCGTATGTCAAAAGTCGTTTGAGTGGGATCTGTTTTTGTCATAGAAAAACGTTTCTACAAAATCTATATATTACATACGTTAGACTTCTGGTTGTGCATTTGGTAATCCTACGAATTACCATGATTGAATTATCCCACATATTTCCAACCAACCTCTTTCAAAAGGGGTTGCCATTTGACCTAAATGCGGAGTTCTTAAAGTACTTTTTGATATTGTTTGGTACGTAGTAATATATGGCTTATGTAAAAGAAAATGGGAGTTGTGTTATTGTCTAACAATGATCGTTTACATAATCTAAATAACAGGATCTTAGTATGTCCCTTTACATTACTGAACAGGTCAAATAAATTGGGCTGTTCAAGACCTTCAACTTGAGTACCAACAACAGCAATTTATTACAAATATTACTATAATTTTCTTATTTCCATAATATTATGGTGCAGGGGATAGTTGAATTGGCGTAGACAAAATCCCAGCGAGGATAATTGTACACATCATCTTGAACTAAGATGTTTAGGTATATATATGAATGCACAGATATTATCAACAAACCGTAGTACTACCAAATCCTACAGACTACACACACACACATTTTGTGGGACAGCGGTCATATTTGATTCGAATCCCGATATCCTTCTCATTTTTATACCGCCTAACATCGAGAGTGGTATGAATCGATTGGTCTGCTCAATACCTTCAATTTAAGTACCTTATACCTATTTTTATGAACATGACTCTTTTAATTTCTATAATATTGTGGTGTAGGGGGTAGTAAAAAGGGCGTAGAAAAAATGCCACCGTAGATGTGATCGTACACTCTCCGGAAATTGAATGTTTGAATACGTATAAACCAGCAAATATCTTCAAAAACACTATAGACTTTTTGTCTACCCTAAGTGCCAAATCGAAATGGCTAGACCAATATACATCTGGTTCTTAGTGTTGTGTTCAACAGACGTCCTCCCTAACAACAATATCAATACTTGCTTAAAATAAAAAAGAGACGTGACAAACTGAATGGAACCAAAAGGAAACTTAAATATACATCGATCATAGCATGTAGTCTTTAAGGCATCATATACCTTTTGTTTACTCCAGACCCTTGGGCTTCATGGGCAAAAAAATAAATATTGTCATCTAAAATTGACTCACGTGACTTCCTCATCAATATTTATGAATAAAAAAAAAACACATATATAATATATGGTATTTTGACATGATTCCAAAATATCAACGTTTTGTTACCATTTTAGATGGTCTAGATTAACACTTTTTGCAGCAGGAATGATTTCTACTATGACTGTGCCAATTTTTGACGCGTTCAAGAAATTACAAAATTGGCCAAAAAATCGTATTTATATATTTGTTTGAATTTTTGGGCCATTACCTACACAAGCAACATATTCAACATAACATATTTGCTGGATAAATGTATATGCTAATTTAGTGTCGTAAGGGGCATATAAAGCGTGGAAGAATTGGCATAACAATTATGTTAAGGTAACAACTGGAATCCATAATTATGTAATGGCAAATCAGACTCACTTTGAAATATTGTCGGTCCAGTGCGATCATTATCAACATCATTATAGTGAACACATCGTAACACTTGACTAACAAATGCGCAAATAAACTGGAGGGAAATAATTCTTAAAATGCATACTCAGCAAATCAAAACGAAATATTACATCTAAGTAATATGAAACAACATATCACATAAACAATCGAATTCAGGTAATACAGGGTGACATGATAAAAATCCATGAACATAACCCCCAGCAAAGTTACAATTGTAAGGTTAGAGTCCTACTACTATTTTCATCTTTGGTGTTCAAAACCGGATAATTTATTTAATAAAAAGAGCCTCGAATATCAAACTTTAAAAAAGTGTACAGATAGTAAAGAGCCGTAACACACTTGTGCTCGATATCTGCTGATGATTGATGCTTTTTTCAAACTTTTCAAAACTTTTCAAAACTTTTTAAAACTTTTCAAACTTTTTCAAGCCTTTACCTTAGGGAAATATCGTTCTCTTCCATATCTTTTTGTTCCTGTTAGTTTGTTTTGTTATTGTGAGGCCTAGGTGACCCTGAGTATTTATTTCCTTACTTGTGAACGTCGCTAGACATCGTGACATCGAGAAAACATTCCAGGCGTGGTGCTAGCTGCCCATTTGTTATTATTTGCTCTGATTATAAATTATATATATATAAATATAGAAAAGAGGGAGAGAGGGAGAGAGAGAGAGAGAGAGAGAGAGAGAGAGAGAGAGAGAGAGAGAGAGAGAG
>JAUUEB010164443.1:0-14231 GCA_032362205.1 Clione limacina
TCACCTTCCATTAATCATGAACAAACATGAACCATATCCGGAAATCCTTAATTGCACATTTAGTGAACGCAAAGTTCATAAAGTTCTCTTTCCGTCTGAAATGTAAACAACATTGAAAGGTTTGATATCACAAACTATGATTTTAAAAAGGGGCGGTGGCATATTTGCGCATAGTGGAGAAAGAGAGAGAGATGTCTACAGGGTGGTTAACAAGTCAGCCAAATTCGTTTTTCTTTCTTTTTGTATCCTTCCCGGTTAAGACCGAGTAAGCCACAACACTTTTTTTTTACTACTATTAGCGACGTAAAGGCAACAATTGATTTGAGATTGTGTAAACATGGGCAACGCCGGGTAAACCGCTAGTGTATGATACAACTTAGTTCCTTTTATAAACGATGGCCTTGTGTCTCGATTTTGAAAAAGGAAAATATGCGATTGTTATGGTATTAGCAATGGTACAAACTGTGTCCTAGATGTAAGATGGTATTTTGCAAAACAATAGTATATAGTCGTGGACAATTTGATTATTGAATTCATGTCGTGGTTGGCATAACAGTGACACTTTAATTTGTCGCAAAGTCTAGAACCGTGTGACAGACAATTTTTAGGGGACACATCGAGAGAGCCAGGAATTCATACAATGGGACCAATTTACTAATCTAGTTAACAACGTCACAAGTACGACTTGAACCACTTCAAGGTGTCTACAAATGAAGTTAAATCAAATCATGAGCCTCTCAAGAATGTCAAGGCCGCATTTGAATAAACAAAATAGCTTTACCCCCGTGACCACTTAATATTCTGTTTGAAGAAATGTCTCCAAGGACAAAGATTAATATAGATAAATGAACAAATTGTAATTACTGGTTTTAAAAGAAAACTCAATTTAGATACTAGTAGCTCATACATTTGCATTATTAGCGTCTTAAATTATTATCAGTTACATCATGTCTCTAGTATTAATTCATTTTGCAGTAGACTTCTGCTAAGACTAGGCACAAGTTTAATCTTATCTACATTCTTAAAGTGATTAATAGCAAGAGAAGTTATCTTATTCTTGATAAAGAGATTTATCCACTACTAATACAAATGGTTCTCAGAAAAAAACAAATGGAAAATGGAAAACTCAACAAAGGTCTTTAATAATGGCGCACAGCTCTTAAGTCAACTGACAAATTCGAGCTACATGTGAGTGCAGCGGTGATAGCTTCCTTTTAGTCGCTTAGCCCGAAGTTTAAAATGGGAGATATTTGTTTAATCCTATTTATTCTTACAAATAACGATATAGACTTATTTATCCAAACATTACATATGAAACCTGCAGATCACCCAAGAGGATCGTAGACTAACTATTTTGAGACCTAATAAAATTATTATGAGATTGTTTGAAGACTTGATGCTTGCTGGGGTCTTTAAAAACAGTATCTAATTCACGGCTTCTTTACAAATCACCAACACTATAAAAAATCATTACCACAGTGTCAGATTGGGTGGCTAATACCGGAATACAGTGACAGTACTACCTGCTCATATTCCCGCTGCCTTGTGAGTAATCCTGGAAAGACTAAGGAGTAAATCTTACAAAATTCGCTTCTATCCCCAACCTTGCTTGCACCCATTCTGTTTTCTCTGGGAGATTTGTTAACTTCATCTTTTACACCGACTTCTAATGTTATCAAGCTATCACAACCTATGCTTTCTGCCTTTGGCGAGTTCATCCTATCCCGCATCCTTGATATTTCAAAGCAAGCACTCCGTCTGTTGTGGCGTTTAGCTGTCCCACTCTATATACTCTGACTACTCTGAATAAGTCAGGTCAGGTTAGCTTGCTACCGTTTGCTAGTAGACGGTACTGCCTGCGACTATATTCGTTACCTTGTGGTCGACTGATCTTTTTGGAACTAAGAAAAGGCTGTGGGAAACAACCCCAATAGGAAATTAATGGAGTTGGAGCCCCCTATGTAGTATGATTACTGTATTCAAAACTGTTATGCAACTCATGATGCATCATCTGAGCCATGCATAGAGATTGCTCTTCATTAGATCACTCTCTGTGACGTGGAGAGGAGGAACCTTTTGCATGGGTTACAGTTGCTCTCTAAATCGTTGGGACTTACTTGGATTTTCTGTGTAACCATTTGGTTCAAGGTTTGAGCTGTTTGTCCCCTAAAATAGTGTATCTCTACGTGCCAACTCTTCAGGCTACACCTGAAATCAAATAACAATTTTACAAAAAAACTAGACAATACCATCGAGAACATCCCTACAGCAGAGCATGTTTCATTTTAGAAGACTTAAGTGCTAGGGTAGGGGCTGACCAAGAATAATTTCTTAGTGTTCTTGGCCACCATGGCATTGGAAAGATGAATGACAATGGTCACTAGAGGTCTGTTGCTAGAACAGGTAATGTGTAATCAACAAACTCATATACAAAGTGTCCTGGAGATACCAGAGTTGACACCACTGGCACCAGATAGACCCTATTCTAACAGACGTGCATATCTTAACTGTGTTAAGAATACTAAAGTGTATCATGCGCGCGCACGGCAACAAAGACCACTCTTTAGTTTGATCTAAGGTCAACCTTAAACAAAAGAAACTTTTCTCTAACAAAACCAAGGGCCCAGCAACTGTCAATACCAGCACAATTGCGTACCCGCATGAAAATAAGGAATTTGTAAACATCCTCAAGGTGACTCTTAAAGTGACCCATCACAAAGTGCAGAAAGTAAGCGGGGCTCTCTAAGAAAGAACATTCCGCAATTGCAACTTATGGAAAGAAATAATGCAAAATAGAGACTGGTGTGAAGCTATTATGACCGTTTTGGTGCCTTTACTTGATACTATAACCTCATTCACTGAAAATAATCTCCAACAGTTGATGGACAAGTTTTCCGTCGCCTGCAGGGAATTCGGAATAGCCATCAGCATAATAAGACCAATGTCATGGCTCAGGGTGTAAATTTTTACCCCAAAGATCACCATTGGATCTGAGCAGTTTTTCACTGATGAATTTACATACTTAGGTTCTTCCATTGCGTGTAACCTATCCCTTGATAAAGAAATCAGCACAAGTATTGCTAAAGCTGCTGGTGTTATGGCCAAACTGCAATAAAGAGTTTGGAAAAACAGCAAACTGACTAAGAACACCAGTAAAGTTTACAAGTGTCCTCAAGAACCTTACTATACGGTAGTGAATCCTGGAATACTGCGCCCGGCAAGAAAATCGACTGGAAAGCTTTCAGACGCATCCTAGCCAACAGTCACCAACATTGTCACATAATAGATTTGTACAATGTTTTCATAAATGCGAAAAAAAACATTTGGAAAATTCATCAAATGATTCGACGTGCGGTTTTATTTTCTTTCGTACCTAGTGAGCTTGAAAGACAGTAAGAACTGGGCTCTTAAACCATACAACGGTATAAAAATGATTAAGTGGACAAAATAGAGAACAAATAGTTAATAGCTATAGTCCAATGGTTAATGATTAAATTACTTAACAAGCTGCTGTATTCTGCCTAACCAATACAATAATAGGAGAATCATTTGAAAATAATAGGAGACAAAAAAGGTAAGAACAAGATTGAAGTACAATTCATCGGCCAACTGTCTGGGTAACAGAGCAGTAAACTTAGAACTTTGTCCCAAGTGACAAAACAAATTGACAGCCTTAACATCATAATTCGTGAGGTGTCTATTCTAAACCACATTTTGGCTAACCAAGCACAACAACCAATTTGACAATTTATAACGCAATGTCGTAGAGAAGCGAATTTGATTTTGAGAATTTCAAAGTTTTAGATGAGACATTTATAGCCCCTTCATCTACTTAAGCCCTGGTATTTTCTTGGTGATTGCCCAAGGGACCGGACAGTGTGCGCGGTCTTAATCAAACGTCAATCTTAACTTTTCATAAAGCTCTGCGTGGGAAGATTTCTACTCAGGAACACATTTTTCAACGATCATAACTATATTTTAAGTAGTGGTATAGGTTTGTCTGGTCTGTGTGTTTGTGTGTGTGTGTTTTTGTCTGTCTGTTTGCATTATAACTTTTTTGTACGATGGTTTACATTTAGTTAGTCTTTGCAACTTTTGTGAAACACTGAATGACTATTGGCCCTTATTAATTTTTTCTTCGTGCTCAATGTTAATTTGGAGAACACGCTGTGGTAAAATCTTTTAAGGTAAGGATCTGAAATCTTGCACAAAGGTTCTTTCCAATGATTACTTTCTAAAACTTTTTAAACACATTCTTTGACATAGTTATGAGCTTTTTGCCTCTATCTTTTTTGTTACTTTGCAGATACGCTATGGGCACACATCAAATATAAGAATAATAAACTTACTCAAGGCCTTTTTAGTAGCTTCATAAAATCCGTTATATAAGTTTTAGAAAGGATATCATTTTTGATAGAGTTCCTTTTTTTACGATTTTCATGTCTGTTCTTTACGCAGTAGATTGATCGCATGAAGTACACGAAGCTCTTGGGAATAGGCTTTTTTGATGACCTTCTAAAGTTTTCTCTCTCAAATGTTTTGAAACACGTTTTGGACAGAGCTATGACCCTTGAGTTTGTGGCTTTATGTTCTTTGTCAATTTGGCGAAGTTCCTGTTGAATCATTGTCAAAAGTAGCAATCTAAAGTCTTGCACACATGCTCATTTAGTTGTTACTTTAAAACCAATTTTCTAAAAGTTTGAAAACTTGTTAAGATTTCATGCATGAACTTCACGTAGTTGACGCATCATTAGAAGTAGGAACCTCAAATCCTGCACATAGCTCTACTAGTTTCCTTTTTAGAGAAATTATAACTGCCCTACACTCATGTTTGAACATGTTGGTGTGTCCCTTCACCTAGAGGCTATTTGATGTCAGACATTTATCTTATTGAATAATCGTCGAGTTTTTATTGAAATTATAACAGTTATAAAGAATTCATATGACTAATTAACAAAAAATACAGCCAAAATAAATATTCTTATTTATAGTCCGAAGTCAGTTCTTATTTATTCTATAATTGTGGTCTAGTCATCTTTTTATCACCCTACATATATTTAATTTAAAAAGCAACTCAACAATTTATTTGTTTCGTCACTCACTCCTTACTTTGCCGAAGTAAACTAAGTCAACATCAAAACAAGTTGGCCGGCCATGCGTTAGCAAATGCTTTTAAATGTCATTTACCCGTTGGCGTTAAAGGCAGCACATTTCATGCACAGCGATATGCTTATGTATTGTTTAAGGCTCGATATTAATCATGACATTAAATTTGAATGGTAAATCGACATAATATTTTGCTCAGAATGTTGACGGAAGCTCGAGGTAGATACTGCTTTTCATTGTATGGTACGTAAATGGTAGAAAACTCGCGCACGTTTTTTTCATTGGTCGGTGAGTTATATTGAATGATTGCAATGTTTCCTACCATCAAAATGTATTGAGACGGATGAACTGAATTGAACATATGACCTGTCTCATATTGTAGTTACCATGATATCACGGAATAAATCTCAATATCATCAATATGTACTAATTGCAGTGTTATATAAAAAGGAAGGGAAATATCCTTTTCTATGGTTTTTAGAAAACTATATATTCAAACGTCAACAAACTTCTATGAAAGTACTTTAAACAAAGATTTTATTTTAGTTCCCAACGTCACACTTGACACAACATCTGCATAATGTTATTCTCTTTGTGAGAGCAAAGCACTAAGTTTCAAATGTGATAAAGTCATAACTTAAAGTTTCCAAGTAAGATTAATCTACGATGGTCTTGTGATCCGAAATAAAAAGAGCCGATTGTTATGGTACTATCAAAAGTACATACTATCTCCTTGACGAAAGATATTTGTTTTTGTAAAAGACAAAAAAAATCATCGTGGGCAGTTTAATTATGGAATCGATGTCAATGTGGACATAAGAGTTAATTTGTCACGAAGTGTAGTACCGTGTCACATCAAGGGATCCAGTAATTCATCCGAGGCAAGCAATTTCATAATCGTGTTAACGTCACAAGTACAAACTATCTAGTACTACTTCAAGTTGCCAAGAAATGAAGTTGAAGGAAATCACGTCGCTTTTAAGAAAGTCAATGTCGCATTTGAATGAAAATTGCTTCATCATCGTAATCACGCCATTTTTTCAAAACAATGTTTTTTCCAAGACCTGAGTGGTAAATGTACACATTATAATTGCTCGTTTCAAAGTCAACGTATATGTAAGTAGCTAATACATTTGCATGAGTAAAGGCTTGAATCGTTATTAATTACTATGTTTGAAAAATATCTCGGCACATCCGGGACTCGAACCCGCGCACCCACCTGCGCCAAACAGAATTTGAGCTAAGTACGCTGTCAAATTTTTTTTTCAAACATATTGATCGAAAGGTTGGTTCTTACCTTCTAAAGGCAATATGACGTTCAAGAAAAATAACTATCTAAATCAAACAATAATTAATAACACGTCTCAGAATAAAGCTTCCTGTACTATACCCGAAATCGTATCACCTTTCTATTCACATGATTTGTTATTTCTTTTGAATTTATTATCTCTTTTTGATTGATTATATCGAACAATTCAAATACATATTTTCTAATTTGTAGTAAAAATCAAATCACGCCTTTAAAGGTTAAATTCAATTTCGACATGTTTTGTTTGGATGTTAAAGACAACGTGACATGAATGTGACATTTATTAGACAATGATCAACATGCAGACAAGTGCGTGAAGCTTTGCCAAGTTGTCCCTCGGGGACGAAGGCGAAATAATCCTCTCGGACGGGCCAAGCTCTTAACTATCGCTCCATCAAGAGCCCACCTAGGAGAGAGTCCTCGGGCCAAATCCCTAGGGGAAGCGGCCACAGGCCTACTGTCTATGCAGTTGGCATTGGAATCAATAAAAAGAGCGAGTTGGAAGATCCTCATTATTTTAACAAATTGCTCCAAAGCGAGACAGTCTGCTGGTGTTAAAGCCTCTTCACTTAAACAGATTCTATGCTGAATGAGATGAACGCCACGTCATCACTTGGGAAAGTCAAATCTAATTCATGCCTACGGCTTGTTGTTGCGATGAGAGAACCTTTTTCATGTAATTATAAGGATTAGTCTTATTTGTGTTTGGCACATTGGAGGATTAGCGTTAATTTATGAAGAAATAGCCAGCTTAGCTTATGCTGATGCTTAGCTTAGCTGATGCTGCAGACAAGCAATTATGTGTAGATTGACGCTAAAGAAACAAACATGAAAATGTATTGCATGATTAACGCATATTGCATTTTCAAATGCATTTACCTGCTAGAATTTATTCTACAAAGTTTAAGTCTGTAAAAGACATTTGAATATTATTCATTCTCTAATATCAAAACAAGTCAAGTTAGCATTGCCATTCTGGTATATGCGGAATATTGATCTTTAATTTAAAAGTAAAAAACCGGTATTAAAGTTAAATAGCTTTCTAAGAAAATAGAGAACAAATTCAAAGTTGCAATACCCTACTATCTATTTTCTTAAATTAACGTTTTTATTGAGAACTTCAATGTTGGATATAACAGACGTCGTAATAGAATCAAAGTCAGATCTTCATCCATTCATGGATTTGATAAGAACTTCTGCACTTATCCCAATTTAACTCATGTCTAAATGCTGATAAAAATCTTCATTGATCGCAAGATTAGAAGTCTGAGCTTTACTCGGAGCCCCTCATACGCTGTCGTCTACAATGATTTGTTCTCTGTGTAATACATACAATCACAATATTTGACAAGACAGCGATCTCCATCTCGGTTATACCGTTCTGACACCCTCAAGGAAATGGCTGAGGAAATTCACATCCGGTTGCTTCGTAAGGATATTTTGTTATATGTTACTTGTAACTAAACAAGCACGTTTCGGAGAATGGCTGGAGAGTAGTCAGTGGTTGTCAGAGAAATAATCAGCTTGGGTTTTATTATTATATGTCAATTTTTCATTTTAAGGTCGATGATATGTAATAAACTATATAGGCGCTTACTTCTACTTCAATTTAGGATTTTCATATTTCAATAAGAACTTTTTATAAGTCTAGATTTATTCTAATGTGTGAAACATACAGACGGGCTCTTTATTACAAAGGGAAGTAATGAAGTGCCTATAAAGATATGATTTGATACCAATTACAATCAAACACATCAGCTGGTCTAATACGACTTCTTAACTGCCAATTTTAGATGCATGAAAATTGATTACAAAATTATATATAAACTTTTACGAAGCAAACGTCTTTTTGTTAAACACTAGCTAGAAACACGATATTGGAACTTATATTCAATTCAAAGATAAATTTATGTTTGTTATACTTTTTCAAGCTATCAAAAACCCAAAATAGACGCATTTCATGTTCGTCATTATATTAATTACTATCAATCTGGGTGAATAAACTTGAAAATAATTGGACGCGATTGACAACTTTCACCTGCCAGACGTTACTAAAAACTTGTTTTCGAGGTTAGATATTTGCAGAATTGTGATTTGGATTTTTCAAGACAGCTATTTTTTGCATGTCTAAATCTGATAGCAAAATCTCAAGACAAAAATAAAAAATGGTGAGATATTAAAAAGGTTTAAGTTGACATTTTTCACCTGCAACGACTTTGTCAAAAGATCTGTTTTACCTGTCTATATTTAAAGATTTCGATAACAGGCACCGGTTTTTGAAGGAGTTGCCATGGACACTTTCAGGATCGAGTGGAAATGACGTAACCAAGAGGAGTAACAAAAGAGAAGAAAACATTCTCACGTTACAAAGCTCGTAATAAGAGTGAAATCGTGTCTCAGGGCAAGATGCAATTGGTTTTCATTAAGAGTTATTTATAGACCATTATTACGAACAAGCTCAACACTCAAATTCCATACAAGATTGCATTTTTAATATCTTAATATTTCACGAGATGGAATATTTCGAATGCTCCTTGTAAATTATTCGAATTCGCAAATTGTTCAACAACATGGTTACAATTATCAAGACACTCTTTTTTGAATAAATAAATAAACATTTTCTTCTACTATGTCGTCGGAAGAAAGACAATCAACTAATATGTTCTGATTAGGCCTTGACCTCTATAAATCTAAGATAAGCAAAAAGCACTGTGTGTGTGTGAATAAGAGGAGAGGACGAAAGGGTTGGTTAAAGATGATCGGATGATTGGCTGATCGGGGCCCGGTCATTTAGAAGGATCGGTCATCCGGTACTCTCCGGGGCATACAATCCCCTGACACCCATAAGTGTTTCCATCAATGTTTTAGTTAAAATATACGACCAGGTCTGACCCTTTGATGAAGAGTCCAGAGTGCTATTGTGAAAGAATTGCGGTGGCAAAATATATTTATTCTTTATCTTTACTTCTTTCTATTCTGCTTATTTGAACTATGTGAACTGAGACTAGTTCGTTAGTAACAAAATGTACAATGCCAATGATCAGATCTTTGAACATATCTACATTTCATTTGTCGAAGATAATTCCTGCTCACATTGACTGATCTGACAATTACATGCATTTGAATTGTATTTAAGAAGAATACAACTTTTGAAATACATTATCGATTTTCTATTTGCTTCTAAAAAGGGATTTTTATTAGGTGGGTAGAATTGAAAAAAATGGTAAGTAATATGTTGGAAGTGTTTCAAAGTCAGTTATTTGCTTTCTTTATCGAATATTATTAACCAAAAATAATTCTCATTGACTTCATGGCATGCGATTCATTACGTTATAGTTCTGTATATCAATTAGAAGTTCAGATCAAGTTTCAACTATTTAAAGAAATATCGCCATGATAGCTGCACATATATTTCAAAAGTATGAATATAGAAACGAGATGGAATTTTTAAAACTCCAGTTAAGAAATTAGTACAGTCAATACAAATCAAGCAGTGTTAGGGAACATGGAAGCTGTATGTTAACAGATAATTTATAAAATTCGTTTAACGAAAAAAAATGTATGGACTTAACCCTCGTGCTGAATAGTTTGATGGTCTTTTGCCCCTGTCATGCACAACACGATTAAAGATGTAATGGTTCTCATACTATTTTAAAAAAAATCGATACAAGCGAAATGGAAGAAAACGGTCACCCCCAAAAAGGTTTTAAAAGATGCATACATCTCAGAAGATTGACAGCCTATTCGGTGCCTCTTTCTAAAACTTTTTTGGGAAAACCGTTCAGTTCAATTTCTTTTGTATCGACTATAGGGCTGTGCGCCATAGTCCTTTTTATAATTTGACTAATGGTGAAAACCAATTGCATCTTGCGCTGAGACACGCTTTCACTCTCATTACGAGCTTTGTAACGTGAGAATGTTTTCTTCTCTTTTGTTACTCCTCTTGGTGACGTCATTTCCACTCGATCCTAAAGTGTCCATGACAACTCCTTCAACTTCCTTTTCCAGCTTAGCTCACGGCAGTCAGATGTATTTCAAAATTATTCCTATTCTAAGTTCATATAGAATCAGCATTGTATATCTGGTTTCATGGGTGAACAAGCACTTTCAATAGGGTGTACGTATAGTAATTCCCCGAAATACCATTGGGCTGGCTATATGAGGAAGGTTGATGCCTCTTTTAAAACTTTTTGGGGAAGACCGTTCTTTTTTGTATCTCTTTTGTATAGACTTAAGAGCTGTGCGCAATAACCCTTTTTCATAATATTATATTTTTTCATTTTAAGTTTTAATGTTTCAAAAAATCCATAATGTTTATGCATGTTTGATGACATTTTGATACGAAGTAAAAGAAAAACTATTTATCGAAATCTTTACCACATCTTGAAAACTTATTCTGCAACTTTTAAAACGGCTCCATTTGCATTTTGTGCATAAAACATTCTTTTTAAATTGACAATGTTGGAACATGTTAAGTGTTTTAAAAAAAGACCGTATGAAAAACCTCATCATCAGTACCGAGTAGTTTAGGAAATAGTCACAAACATTTTTTTTAAGCTCAAACATTATTGACGTAATTAGTGAAGCCCTTCATTTTGTATAACAAAAAGAAAACCCACAAACTTTTGAAGACATTGACTGCCAGAATAACTAACAACCTTAGGGGGTAACATTCCTTCATTATCATACGCTTCATCATTTATCATAATATGCTTCATCTAAAACTATGACATTTTATTTCTCTCTCCTATTTCAATATCTATTGATTTCAATTTCCTATTTCTATGCGTCGCTGGTAATAAGCACGAACGCAATCGTCCGCCAACGCTATTTTCTCGCTTAGTTTTTCTTCTAGTTTACTGCAAGTTCCATTCCTTCAGACTCGTAGTCGTAAATATGTCAATTTTGATTACCTACACTATACGATTCCAATATATAACGTTGCGAAATACAGACTAACTCTGATCACGTGACAGTCGTAGTAATAACTCTTATCTAAGTCTTGATCTAACGACATTACAGAAGTTAAACGAATATTTAAGCAATATTTATCAACTCTAGATCTATTCAACTGCAAAATTGTTTTGGCATTAAATGCTCTTCTTATCGAATAACGTCTGCTTCACTTTAGGTTAAAGAAAAGACAATTCGCAAGTGAATTACTAACATATTTATAGCCACTAAATGCACATAAAGTTGATACATTCAAACTCATGAAGGTATGATGGCCTACTTTTGGCAACATCAGTACAAGATACATTACACATCTAAGGAAATACACAAATAGGCTTAAGTAGGTTCTGCTAAAAGAGCACAGTAATTGCCAGTGAAAGACGAATAGATGCTAAAATTGCCATATACGGTGACCACCAAACTAGGAAAGTTACCGCTGAACGGTTCTATTTACTATCTATCCTTTCAGGAACTCCAATACATGTTTAGAACCTTGTCTTAAGGACCTACAAAATAAGTGTGATTACATTTTGCTTCATAGATCGATTTTTGCAACGTCAATACATTTTTTATACACTCCTTGGACCGCAACAAATTAGGCTTGATTAGAGTTAGCTAAAAAGAGCAGAGCTTGAAAAGGTGCTATAAATTACTGTACATGGCTAGTACTTAACTAAAAAGGAGACCATATTCGAGTCAATTAACTATCACTTCTTTTAGAACAGACTCGTATGGACCTGAAGAGAATAATTTGTAATTAGACATTTCTAAATAGAGCACATACATTACAAAGGAAAGGCGAAAGGTTATATAGGTTACGATAAGGTAGCCAATTACTCAAATAAAAACACCAATTGACACCACAATGTTTTATCGGATTCCTCTCGTCGTTGGTAATGGCTTTCTCTCATCAAGCTGATTCATTTTAGTACACATTAATTCTATAATCGGAAAAAATGTGCAAATTCAAAACTATCCATATGTTGTTAAACGCAATCATTGGTGAATAAACTGAATTGAATTAGTCAATATTGACCCTATGATTCAGATATTTTGCTTATTTGCATCCCACCAAATGTTGACAATAATATAGTTTGATTTTTCTTCTCAAGATATACAATTTGTGAACCAACAAGCCTATATTAAGTATTATTGCCTTGTTAGCTACTCAAATGACCCTTGCCGCTGTCCGTTTTTTTGTGTGTTCATAAGAAAACCTAACCAAGTTAGAATCTTTTCAGAGACGATAAGAATAAGACAAAAAAATAAGAAATATCAAAATATATCTTTAGGGTCCTACATACGTCAGAGTTCAAAATAATGCATCGCCTTGCACCATTTAATTATAATTTGTAAGGGGTGAGTGCTAACTAATTTTGATTCTTTTAACTACAGAGGTCAATAACAGAAAGATAATCAAATGGGTATTGATAACTTGAAATCACAATAAGCCACTGAACTTGATGGTATACAAATCTAAAATTTAACGTTTTCTCGACCTATAAGTATCAATTTTCAAATAGATTATTGTCTTCACATGTTTAATGTAGCTTTTCTTTTGAGTGGACATAACCAGTCTTTGTCCTCTTTAAAAAAGGCAATCCAAGTGACACAGATAATTACACAGGTGTGTCTTTGACCCGCAATGGTCAGTTAAATTTACACATACACATTTCGAACAAAAAACTAGGACAGAGGTCAATAATATACTTATCGAGGAACAGGCTCGTGTTATGAAAAAAATAAATAAATTGATCACCATAGTTTCACTAGAGATTAGAGTAAGTGAGCATCACCGCACTACCTCCCCAGTCGGTCATCATGTTAACTTCAATCAACTGAACATAGATGACAACTCAGTTTCAGTCCTCCACAGAGAGTCAAGACTTGATCACACGAGGAGTGGCAGAGGTCATTCAAATCCATCAGGAAGTGCCTAACGTCAACCGAGGGAGAGAGCGACACAATCTACCCCCCGTCATGTGACCATCATCCCCGGTCTCATGACAAACAGATCAGCTTGAAGAGGCTGTCGGATCGCGGACGAAAGCTTCTGATGAGTTTCGACACAACTCCATGGTTAATACTTTAATTCTATCATCATTAACATTCTTACTATATATTCAATGGTCTAAAGTCAATTTGGCAATTACTTAACATGCCTTAACTATTATGTTCAAATTCAATACAAGTTAATAACTACCTTATTATCATCTTTTGCACTACATTGAACTGTTGAAATGTCTACATACAAACAAATGCATACATAAAACGTTAACCATGATCACAATCATTCACTCATAGAAGTAAATTAACCCTTCAATCACAAACGCACACTGACATGAATATACGAAGTTGTTCAAAAGGTAGCCAGTTAAATATAAATACCATAATCTGTACACACGAAAAAAAAGACACGTAGTTCAAATGAAATAAAAGATTTATGGCCTAGGTGTGTAAACTAAGTTAAAACAACATTGCAATGGAATTTGAATGAAATTGAAATACAAATTGGATACGAAATTAGAAAGTAGACACCCCTGTATTAATCCACATTTTTAAAACACTGGTACTCTTGTATTGTTGACAGAAATTCATTAACGTGAACTCAAACGTAAGAAAAGTTGAAGTATTTTAATCAACTTGATTCAATTTTCCCCTGTAATTTTTAACATTGAAATGCTATACATTTGTATCAATCAATCAATCAATCAATCACTCAAACAAACAAACAAACAATCAATCAATCAATCGATCGATCGATCGATCAATCGATCAATCAGCAATTTAATTCATTTCTTTCTCCTCCACTCTCTCTCTCTCTCTCTCTCTATCTCTCTCTCTCTCTCTCTCTCTCTCTCTC
>JAUUEB010164554.1:0-14227 GCA_032362205.1 Clione limacina
AAAGAAGAGATGAGAAAAATATCTTTTTAAAATTTGCATTAGTTAAAATTTCTGTTGTGGTAGTGATTTGTCTAAATCCAAGTTGTTTTTTACACTTTCCGCCATCGGGTCGCCGATATAACCTTTCAAGTGTTGATTGAAAAAATATACTTACAAAATATATTTCAAAGTTGTTAAGCTTTGGTGAGGTCAAAAAATATCAGTTACATGCAATATTATTAAGCTTTGTAATAGTATTAACCTTATAGGTCATTAGCATTATTCCTTATATAAGTTAAGTACATCAGAAAATAGAAAGTGCAGGAATCTATGAAGCTTTGCTTATCAAATAGATAGATGTACACTCATCTTTATTGGTTTGGGGACAGAGGAAAGAATAGTAAGAAAACTGTTCAACGTCTCACGTTTTTCAAATTCCAGTTCAAATTTGTAACAAGTTTAATTTACATTAACCTTGACTCCTCTTATGTGTTAAAGGCTATCATTTATGGTGGAGGTCTTGTTGTCCTAAAGATCAGAGTTGAAAAAACTGAAATTGACACCTGAGGCAACACTTTATCTGTTTTCATGTTTGACATTTACTAGACGTTCAACTATGCTATGATATTTGCACTCTACTCAATGACATTTCTTGAACAAAGATTTCATGTAGATGTTAAGTTTCTCTGTAAACACACGTGATATATTCAACAGTCTGCTCTTGCTTTTGCGTTATCATCGACGCGTTTTTATACGAATTGCGATCGGTTCAACTGTGTTATTTTGACAAACAAATACACAAAAGACATATATCACACACTCACACATGATTATCATTATCATTTACCCACGGCTACGAACCACACACAATGGCTGGTAGCAGATTTCATTTATGTCGAGAAAACCATGTACAAACTGCCATCAAGAAGCTAACAATCTTATCGTTTCAAATTATGATAATTATTGCCTTCTATCATTCATCAGCCCATGTGAAAATTGTTCATCCACTTGCATCATGTGGCAAATATTTGATTACTGTACTTGTTAAGAGCTATTTACATACGTCACAGTCTAGAACCTGCTGGTCCGTTAGTTGACTCCCCGATTTAAAAAAATATTTTCTAACACTTTTGCTTTGTTTGCGTACATGATACCTCGTTAATTCGGTAGTATAGTTTATATGTTAGTTGGTTGGCACCTGAAGCGTAGAGGTTGTTTTCAATTCATTTTCTTCTTTTTGCGATGGAAGGATTTTGGGTTATGACAAGATCAGCCGCCGAGGTGGCAAAATGGTTAGGATTTGTCAGTGTTGTGGTCGAGTAGTTCGGTGGACTACTTGAACTGAGTTGAGTAATTGGACATTTTCAACTACTCGAGTAGAGTAGAGTAACTACTCAAAAAATCGAAGGGTAACTACTTGAGTAGAGTAGCTACTCTACTCGAGTATTCTTTGAGTAGTCACTAACAAATAGTAATCATTAAATGAACAAATTCAAATGTTTAAAATTGAAAGATTACTGCATGATTTACATTATCATGAGAGAAAATTAAACAAAATGATAACACTAATTAACAAATTGTGTAAAAAGTAAAATTGGTTAAAAAATAATCAAAGTTGAGTAGTCTTTGAGTAGTGTGGACAGACTACTTGAGTAGAGTAGTACTCAACAAATTGTGAAATTTATCGAGTAGAGTAGAAGTAGCGACAAAACTACTTGAGTACTACTCGAGTATTATACTATTCTACTATTCTACTCGACCACAACACTGCTGAAGCAGGACAGAAGATGACGTTGGATAGTTCTGGACCAAGGTTCAGTGCAACACAATTGATAAAGTTTTTGTTTGAGATGAAGCGGGTTCGCAAAATTTGACGGAGTAAGGAACGTTGAAAGGCGTACATTTTATATTTCCTTATTTGTGATTGATTACAATTCTGAATTGTATAAAAATAGTAGAGGTTAAAGCCACAAACGCACTAGTTCCGATTGGAAGAAATATATAGTGCTTTTTGTTGTTTCTGAAAGCCACACTTGTCAGCCGTGCCTTCTTTTGATGTCCTTGTATCTTTAAAGTGAGTCAAGTAATCTACATTTCTCCAGCTGGTGTCCATCACGTGTCCATACTGTTCATCAAGTTCATCTCTGATATATCATAAGAGGCCAAAGATATTAATTACTGAGAACTTTTGTAGTAAGGATCTTAGTATAAATATTGATCCAAACATAAACTTTGAGGAAACATTAATTCAGATGTTAAAAAGGATGTCGTAGCTTGAGTGCAATGTTTATAAAAATCACATGCAAAGACAAGGAAAAAATAACCCCCCTGTATCAATATATTATATATACAGCGCTCATTAGACCTTATTGAAAAGGCCCAGATGCAATTTATAAACGCTTTAATGCCAAGTGTGGGCTTGTCTATCACCACAGACATCATGGTCAAAAATAACCAAGTTTGGATAAAGAAGGACCAGGGAAGACATGATTGAGTTCTATAAGATGAAATACAAAATATTCATAACAGTTGAACAAACAAATATTTTCTCACATTTATACTCATTGATTGTTCTACTAGATTTAACAGTTACAATATTATAAACAAAGATCTATTTATAGGGCTGTGAATATGTGGTATTAACTTAATGAAAACATAAAAGCTTTTAAAACAAGATGGATCAGTTTTTAAACAATCACCTCTATTGCATACATATCTATTACTCAATTTGATCTAAGATGTACACACTATTATATCTAAAATAAATCGTGAATTCTAATTTCCACCAATTGACACGCAAAGCTTTATATAAAATAACTGTTCTAACCATCAGACTTTAAGTAAAAAATTAATGTAATAACGTTTATTTGAATGTGAACATGTCCTATGACTAATTGTTTGCATGCTAAGAAAAAAAACCTAAGATCCTAGAAGAATGACTGCTTTTTGTTAAAAGAACATTTTCAGGCTACGCCTCATTGAAATAATAAAATAAGTTATGCGTTCACTGAGCAATTAGAATCAGATCAGTAGGTGTAATGGTCGAAGGGGACTTTGTTTATATTAATATCAAGTGCTTATCTTTTCGAAACGGGAGTGATTCTCACGGTGTAAATTAATAAGATGGTGGGAATCACGTCTCAAGTAAACAATTTCAGAATGTTTAGGTTCAAACCATAATTAGCTAGTTCGATTCTGAGAATCGGATGTTAGGAAATGGGTCTGATATTTGTGAGAAAAGTTTATCACACTCCGCTATCTTCACTTCTCACGATGTCCATTCTTCTCCCACGACCCTAGATGTCCTAGTCAGAGTGACACAGGAAAACATGTTCATCAAAATCTATTATTCGTGAAACAAAATCAAACAAAAGACGCCGAAAGCAACACCGGGACACACCACCGACAGAAGCAGGTGGATCTCATGTCTGGAGTGAATTGTTACCTGTGAGAAGACGAGTATCATTTATCTTTATTCTAAATCAAGTATTGAAGAGGTCGTGAATTTCGCATCATCAAATGATATTATAATTTCAAGTGGATAATTTATTGTTTACAAACACTTTCCTCTGAAAAAGCTTTAACTTCTTCGACCAAACATTTACTGTTTAGCCAAGAAAGGGCAGTAGTCGTGGAGGGGGAAAGGAACAAAGTAAATGAAAGTAAATACAGAATACATACATTCATCTTATATGTGTAAAAAAAAACAGAGATAAAAGATAATGAATTATTTTATTTGTTCAGTCACTAATACTAATAAACCTATAATAAGTCTTACACGTAGTAAAGAAGAAATTACTAAATGTTACCGTAGTCAACCTCTATAATTGACCGTGAATCAGTTACCTACAATACAACATGATTTGTCACAAGCTCTCCTGTTTGGTCTCATGTTTTGCACTTTTACACTACTACTTTAATTGTTAGTAGTTTAACGAATGGCATCTTGAATGTTTTCAATTCAATGAAATTGTAAGATCAGAATAAGAGCATTGTGTTCAATTCACGATCGCATCCAGAACTAGGAATACATTGTTAAATTCTCCCAAACAAAATTGATTTTATTTTATTATTCGAACAGTCATAATTTTACAAAACAATCGATACACAAGGAAACAAAATAGAACAAGACCAGAAATTCTTCAAAATAATAGTTACTTGATTTAGTTGATTTAAAGTTGAAGGGTGCATTATTGCGATGTAGTATTTAGATTCAACCATGTGGAACAGTCTGATCCAGACGAGTGGATCCAAATAATAATTACAAAAATAGTATGACATTTTTAATCAATTAATATCAATGATATTAATAGCTAAAACAAAAACAGTCCTTGTCACCTTGTGGTTAAAGCAATCACCTTGTGACTGTAAGGTTTAGGGTTTAATCCCAGTTGGATAGAAGTATAAAAAATTGGAAGCCATTATCGACCAGCGGTCTAGCATGGCGTCGGAAATTATGGATTACGTACGTCGACTGGTCGGCCATAATCAGTATACTATTATATTGTAGGAATTGTCGTATACTCAACTTTCTAAGAATGTCAGAATGTTTCAAGTTAAAATCTCAAAGCAACCGCCATGAGCTCGATGGCAGAATAGTGTAGCTAATAGCTAAGGCGCCACACTTCAGACCCGATTGTCTTAAAACGTTGTGGTTCCAACACCTACAATGTGACATATTGTCATGGTTGAAAAGTTGATGGAAGTGGTCATCTCGTGGTATAAGTTGAAGGTGCTTACCGGGGATGCAAAACAATATATATAATTACCATTGTACGCACAAACCCACATATCCTACTTGAGGCGCGTAGCCAGGGGGGGGGGGGCATTGGGGAATGTCCCTCCACCATTTAAGTCCAAAATGCTCTATCTTCACACCATTTTTTTTCTCTAATTTTTCAATGGTGTGACACAAAAGTATTCTGTACCCCCTTTTTAAAACTCCTGGCTACGCACCTGTTCTACTGGATAGGCAGTTTCAAGCTCCTAGATACGGACATTAAATGCCATATTGGCAAGTTGCGCACGCCAAAGATCCCCTGGTGGTGGAAAATCGACATTGACAATAAAGTTCATGAGTCAAATTTTCGTGAAAGTATAAAGGCAAGTATTTTACAAACTATAGTCTTGTTTGACATTTTTCACAATTATAATCAATCAACATTAAAAGCATATATAAATTAAGGGTGAAAAATAAGTTGATGAGAGCATATAACAAATGTATTGATATTTGGTAAACAACATGCTAAACATGATTTGGCTTTTACTCGAATATTTTGTTATTTCCGGATTTTTTAAAGAATTGGAAGTGCATCATATGTATTTGCTTGGATATATGTTATTGATGTTTAATCATTCATTCGGATGTTAGTTTTTAGAGCAATGTTCTTACAGTTTATTGGTAGGATTGGAAATTAATGAACATGATCGAATGCTAGAATTAACAGGACACAACTTGTTATGATTACTTGTGTAACCATGTTTCTTTGTTTGTTTGTGCACATTTATATATTTAAGTGTGGGTATTTCCATGTATTTCTCTGACACATCACGTACCTTTGTTTTCTATAAGCGTGCAATCGTAGTTGTATTGACGTGCTTTTTTATAGTTAGGTAATTAACTGCTATTTAAGCCCACATTTAAGTTATATTATATTAAAATTATCTTTAGCAGGCGTTAAATAGTAATCTTTGTTCATGACAGGAAACCAGAAAAAGTTTATACTGGAATAAAAGCAAACATGATACACCGTACAATTTCAACAATTGTACCAATGATGGTGTCAAACAAAGGTGACATCCGGGAATAATTCAAAATTCAAAACATCCTACATTTCAACAAAAGGATCATTGCAGTCTAAATAAATTAGTTACTTCTCAAGACGGAGGCGAAGGGAAGCACCAACAAGTTTTTAACAAAGAAAATAATCGATCAGGCGTGTGATCAGTGATCAGTTCGTTAGTGCAAAAAACAGCCAAAAAACAAGTTGACTTACGAAAGAAACAAACAATCAAACGTACAAACAAACAAAATAATCAAACAAACAAACAAACAAACAATCAAACATACAAACAAACAAACAAACACACAAACAAACAAACAAACAAACAATCAAACATACAAACAAACAAAATAATCAAACAAAAAAACAAACAAACAATCAAACATACAAACAAACAAAATAATCAAACAAACAAACAACCAAACAAATAAACAAACAATCAAACATACAAACAAACAAACAATCGAACAATCAAACAATCAATCAATCAAACATACAAACAATTAATCAAACAATCGAACAAATACATGAAAAACAAACAATCAATCATTCAAATATACAAACAAACAAAAATCAAACCTAGAACTATCGATCTGTATGATTGAAAGATCACACAATAAATTCAAATGGGACATGAGAACCGGAAGTACCCGGATGTCACAGTGGACTGTGTACTCACTGTCACCACCTGTTTGACTGTTTGACCCAATACTGTCTTCACAATTTTTCACTTTGAGACGTGGCCTGTCACGTGGTCTGTCTTTTGAGTCTGGACTTTCTCACGGCAAACCGGAATCAAAATATTGATCTCAATCGGTTGTGTTTTTGATAATGGGACATGGGATAATTTCAAGTTACTTCTCAACACCACTGACTTGTTTATCAGTCGCTAACCTGCTGACCTGCCGTGAAACACGTTTTGTCTCTGTGATCTGAGCTGTGAAACAGTTCTCACCTGTATACATGTCTCTGTTTGTGGGAAATAACGACTGATTATTACTGATTGACTTTGTGGTTCATACAAAATATATAAAAATTGTCTTCAGAAAAAGCGTTAACTTTATAAACCACCAATGACAAAAACAATTACACGTAACTCAGTCCAAGCAAATGAATATCCCGAATAAGAAGTAGAACGTTATGGTAAATATGTCTCAAGTATGGGGAAATCCTGACTCATTGGTTTTGTGATTCATACACATCAACAATATAAAGTTAAATTAATAATTGTCCACAATTATGAACTATTTTGAAAAAGCGTTAACATTATTTAGAAGTAGAGCATTAATAATTATAATTGAGGTCAATTGTTCATTATGTCCATTATTTAGATATAAGTATATGTATTTACATTAATATCATAATGCTATTTTTCCATTTTTTCACAGAAATAATTTCTGAAGATGACACTTTGTAAAAAAAATATCGTATATTTCAACATTGTTGACACAAGAATGACTTAAAATTATAAATCACCAAGGACAAAAACAATTGCACATCATAAACATCATGAATGGTAACTATAACGACAAGGTCAACAGTTTGCGGGAAATCACGACTGATTGGCTTTGTGATTCACACACAATTTTAAGTCAATTGAAAAATGACTTCAATTATGAAATATTCAGGAATAGCGCAAATTTTATAAACCACCGAAGACAAAAGCAATTGCACGTAACCAAGTTCAAACTAATGAATATCTTGAATACGAGTAAGAACGGTAAAGTAAACATGTCTCAGGTTTGGGGGAAATCCCAACTGATTGGCTTTGTGATTCACAAAACATATAAAGTAAAATTAATAATTGTCTTCAATCATGACCTTTTCATAAAATAGTAAACTGTATACATCACCAAGGACAAAAACAATAATTGCACGTCATCAAGTTTAAACGGATCGGATGAATATCTCGAATAAGAACTAGTACGTCAAAAGTTTGCGGGAAATCCCAACTGATTGGCTTTGTGATTCACAAAACATATTGAGTAAAATTAATAATTGTCTTCAATTATAACCTATTCAGAAAAAGCGTAAAAAATAAAAACATTCAAGGACAAAAACAATTGCACGTAACAAAGTTCAAACGGATGGAAATCTCGTCAAGGTTAACATGTTTTTTCTGTCTTCTTTGTTCTCTTTTTTTCGAGCTTTTTGTTTGACAAGATATTCATCCGTTTGAAATTGATAACATACAATTATATTTGTCCTTGGTGGTTTGTAAAATTTACGCTTTATCTGGGTATTCAAATCTCCACCTGTAGTCAACCAATTATCTGCATTATTATAATTGGACAATTATTCTAATTTGTTATGCGTATTACGAAGTAATTGTATCTCCACGTGGTTACACACTATTTAAAATTAAATGATAGACCTAGTTCAGCCATTTGATGCCAATCTTGTTAAAAACCTTATCACTTGTACCTAGAAATAGTTATTGATTTGAAACAACACTTTTTTTTGTAGATAATAGCCTGGGTTCTTACCTGTTATATTATAATGTATTCTGTTATGTTGACAAACATCCACATGTTGGGGAAACCCGTTATTATATTATCGTAATATGACGAGTACACAACCTTGAACATGAGAAGACGTTAAAATTTCTATATGGTTTTATCAACAAATTAAATCTTAGACCTTTTAGACCAATCGTGTCATAGCATGGTCTCAAGGGCAGATAATCAATGAGGCTTGTGGTTGAGAGCAGACGTGTAGCCAGTGGAGGACATGGGGGAATGCCCCCCATTTGAGATCCAAAATGCTCTAAATTTAAAAGATTTTTGACTTATCTCAAATATTTCGGCCGCTTCGCAACAATTGATTTGATAATGTCGAAGGTTGTCCCACCGTTTTCAAACTCATGGCTACGCGCCTGGTTGAGAGTAGCTACTTTAACCATGTAACAAGCGTTAAGCTTTCTGAGGACTTCTCACACTGTGATCGGCTTTGTCGTTACGGTGAAGGATTCGAGTGAGTAATGTATCGATCTCTGCAATCATCGATTGCTGTTCTGATAATTCAGTTGGTCGATTGGCTTTGAAAGATGGCGGGTGTCGGAGAACCGGATGTCAACCGGGTGCATGGATCTTGTGTTTCTTTCTCAAGCGGAAATGGCTGCATGCATAGAAGTCTGTGTGTTTAGCTATGATGCTTTATGGCGCATGTCCGGTGTAGCTGGTGGAAAATTGAGGGATTGAAGCAGAAAATAAACATGAAAAGGTAGAAATAGTTGTGGTGGTTTAAAGGTGGTCATGGTGAATGAAACAAAAGATTGTGTTGCAGCCTGATGGAAACTGAACTGTAATTAAATTAGCTTTATTATTCTCTGCATAACCCTGTACGGGAACTAGGACGTTTGTATCTTAGTCGTAACCTTTGCACAGTGTGCACTCCAAAACACAATGGCGAAAAATCAATTTAAGAACAGGCTTTTAGAACTGAGGGTCAAGGTCGTCAACCATTTTAAACAATGTAAAACAGAAATATCATATTTCGAATGAAGAGATAAATATTGATTCCAGCAAAGAGGCATAAGATTGCAACATTTGTGTTTAAGTTTGCTGTTTTCTGAGTGCAATGAGCGCACACTAGCGACCTGAAAGAAAGGATTAATCAATTTCGCTGGGTCGTCAAAGTGTACGCTATTCGTATGATGTTTAATTAAACTTTACACACAATTCGATTCAAAAGAAACATTACTTTATAAGCAATTCCACACCACTGCTTATTTTCTAAATACACTCTCAAGTGCTATTTTATGTGCATACCTTAGCCATAAATAATATTTTGAAACTTTAACAATTTTCAACTTTTATAAAGCTCAAAGGATGCTTATCCAACTCTAACGATCTTTTCGTTATTTATCTTTTACCAAAAGCTTAGGTAATATAAAGTTACATTAAACATGATGACACATATAATAATAAACTTGTATTCCGATTATAAGAAGAAACTGAAAAGTTTTACAGCGTTCGTGTTTTTGAGGTTTATTTCCGAACACCAGCTACGTTACATCACGTCCTTACCTGCCTCTAGACTCTAGACTCTAAACCATCTGTTTAACAAGCTATAAATCTGATTACATATTTGTTTATTGGTTGAGCAATTTATCAAATCCGAGACAGCTTTAAAGAGAAGGATTATCTCATTTTTATAAAAGCGCTCTTTAAAATGAATATAATCAATCTTTTATAACCATGTTGGCAATAAATGCCTTGTTTCACCCGACATATGACCTGTCTGTGTATATGTGGAGACAAATTAATCTTCTTGATTGATCCTCTTTAGATATGCTAAATCTGGGGTCATCCAAGGTAATCTAGGGTCACCCAATGGAATCTAGGGTCATCCAGGGTCATCCAGGGTAATCTATAACCATCCAGGGTTCTTGAACGAGTATTCAGAGATTATTGATACAAAAAGTCATGTTTTAAACAACCGGTCTCATTACCACAGCAGCGTACGATTGACAAACTATAGTATATCATGCTTATTGTCAAACTATAGTATACCATCCTTATTGTCAAACTATAGTATATCATGCTTATTGTCAAACTATAGTATATCATGCTTATTGTCAAACTATAGTGTATCATGCTTATTGTCAAACTATAGTATATAATGCTTATTGTCAAACTATAGTATATCATGCTTATTGTCAAACTATAGTATATCATGCTTAGATAGATCAGGGTTGTTGAGCCGGTTCCTAAAGGATTTTTGGTGTTGGAGCCGGAAAATATTATTGGCTGGAGCCGGAGCCGGAGCCGGGATTTTTTGTAGGTTTAGTCGGAACCGGGAAAACAAAATCACCAGCTCTGGCTCCAGGTCCACTCATGGATGCTGCAGAGAACGGTATGAAATAAGTTGAATTATATGATATCATTACAATATAGGGCCTTAATAATTCATTTATTCTTATAATAGTTAATTCAAAATGAACATGGACCGAAGAAAGCTATAAGGAGGATGTTTGACGCGCGCGGCTGGCGCAAATGGTTAATTCAATCTAACCAACCTGTATCAAATCTTTAAAACGTTTTTTGTCAGCAGAAGAGATATGAGTGTCTAACATTCAAGACGTTATAACTCACCAGTTATTTTCGTGGTTTCCTTGGAAGAAGGGAATCTGGCCTAATTAAAACCCCTACTTTATCATTTAGAGATACGTTTGTTAATCTTGGCTATCAAAATCACTTCATCGTGACATTAGTAAATATCTGGCGTCACAACTCGAGTGCTATGAATCTTTCAACACGATTTTCACTCATGTCACAAAAAAGCAATAAACTAACGTGCAAGTTTTGTCAAATTATTCTCGACGCCGAGTATTACATACTAGTGGAGAGTATGTGATCGGTCGGTTTGTGTGTGTGTGTGTGTGTGTGCGTGTGTGTGTGTGTGTGTGTGTGTATGTGTGTGTCTGTGTGTGTCTGTCTGTGAATACGATAACTAAAAATATACAACTCATTGCCGTAAAATAGTGTACGATAAATCAACACAATGAAGACCCCTATTTCAATTCCAGCAATATCTGTTAACAATTGACAGAGTAAGGGAATTTAAAGTATTTACCAAAGAATAATAGAGAAATACTCCATGTGTTAATCACTGTATCATGTTTCTTTTTCAGCGTTCAAAACGCGTTTAACACTGATGCAAACATTTTAATGAACACGCCCGTGCGCATTTTCCGCACAGACGGGCATAAAAGCTCTTGTACTGTATTCATTTGCGCAACACACAATCTTGCACATTCTTTTCATGAATCGTTTAACGCATATTATTGATTGCAATCCAAGCAGGAATTTAATTTTCTCAATGTTTTTCTATACATATTTTGAGTTATATTTAAGTAATGTTGACATGGTACTATAAGGAAATGTTTTTATTTTACATGGTGTCAAGTTTGTACTCTATCTCATGTTTCTAGTTGTTGTTACTATTTTATTGGGTTAATTCCCTTTACATTAATGACATTTCAACATGGTCTTTGCCGTCGGTCTTGCTATTATATATTTATATCAAATTGATTTTTTTTATTTGAAAAACTATGCATTAATGGACAGTTTGCAATTTATATGATAGAACAATGAGAGAGGGAGGGTAAATAACCCTGCTGCAGGTACAAACATTTGAATGTTTACCAATCAATTTTTGGAAAAAAATTGCAATGATAAATATTGTCTATATTGCATGAGGTATATCAAAGTTTACAAGTCATTTTATTTTACATGTGTTTCTCCAGAGAGTAAGCTGCTGTCTGACCCTATTGTATATGACAATGTTGGCAAATGCAATGTTCTACAGATCGCCATCTGATGATGAGGCCCAGGAAAATACAATTGCCTTTGGGCCTTTCTCTATCTCACCTTCACAGGTCAAAGTTTTTACTTTTCTTTATTATCTTTCTAATAATATTTAAACTTAAATATATTTTGGAAGACTAATTGTTCATCTGAATGTGACATCTAAATTAAATCAATGCTCATCATGTACATTATGTGAGTAATGATAATAAGGAGACTTTTTTTAGAATATCTTTGGCATGGACTTAAAGTTTTGTTCTTTTTGCTCCAACATGCACAAAGTATTTGATAATATATATTTGATAACTGTCTGTTAAGCCTTCAATTCTATTAAAAATCAGGATAAATATTACTGCATTAAGGTGGTGCAACCAAATTTTGTGATAAAGAGTGCAGTGGTTGTTCTTATGTTTATCAAACAACAACACCAACACAATAATTGATATCCTAACAAAAAATGCAGAAAATAAGGGATCTCACTAAATCATACTTGACTGAAGTTCATTGATAACAAGTTGGTTGTTCTTATGTTTATCAAACAACAACACCAACACAATAATTGATATCCTAACAAAAAGTGCAGAAAATAAGGGATCTCACTAAATCATACTTGACTGAAGTTCATTGATAACAAGTTGGCATTCAAAATGAAAAAAGACATTTAATAGTCCTTTGCGATTAGAAAAGCATATGTCTTTTCTTTTTTACTTTTGTATTCATATCACTGTGATAAACTACAAATGTCACTATAAAACTTAAACATAAAGGTATTATAGTTAGCTAAGTGACAAAAAGATGAATTGCCATGATTTTATAGAGTGCATTAATACATTTTTGTATTTCACTTTATAATTACAGTAATTTAAAAAAATCTGACATGTCCAGTTCCCTGTGATTTTGTGGTGAGAGAAAAGTGTGATTGTCTGATCATCGAATCAAACCGTATTGTGACATTAACCAAGTGTTACACACTTGCCAGAAAAGTATTATTCATTGTTTAAAAGGAAAGGTGCATGCATGTCTTGTTGCACATTTGTAAGTCGGAAAAAAACATTGTAAGTCAAAAGGTCATTTTCATTAATAAAGTTACTAAAATTGGTCAGTGATTCGGTCCTTTTACAATGTTAGAAATTCCAATAGTTTTCTCTAACTTCTTACTGTGTGTTCCCCAAAATTAAAAGACCTGTTGGATTAAGAAATGTGACATGTTGGAAAATGGCAGACAATTTGATAAAAAAAATTGGTTAACAAGCCTTGTGCTTGAATACACACATAAAGTCAGATCTTGAGTGTCGTAAATTTCAATCCTGACAGTAGTTATGAGCATTGTGTTAAAAAAATAAATAAAATAAAAAATATTCCACAATGAGGTCATTATAAATGACATTCAGTATTTTTTGTTTTAAAAAGGCAATACAGTATATATTATTAAAATGAATTTAATAAGTCAGAAAGACCTTATTTCATGATTGTGAGCACACTCTCAAAATTTTATTTCTTATTTTCACCAGATATTCATTGGAATTGTCAGCAATGTCATTGTGTTCCCTGTAAATTTCCTGCTCATATTCATGTTCCGTAAGTCTCGGCCTCATCATAAACGTCCTTCAAGGATTGATCAAGCCATGAAGGAAGTACAGACACAAAATGGAGAGGCCTCAGTTCAAGATGTCAACCCAGAGGTTTGCTTTTTTGTTACACTGAATCATTATGTCATTGTGTAAGATGTCTTTATTTAATCTATATGTGAATCTATTGATTAAACTTTAAAGTCATGTTTGGTGCAACTCTAGTACTTTGTAAAATCTCACTTCAACAGCACACAAATTTAAAGTAGTATCATAATGGAAAACATATGGCTGTGTTTCCTAGAAGGAAATCATAGTCTAAACAGTTGTATTAAGATCATGGCTGCCACTTCTCCGGTAGGTACCGGATTTCCGGATTCAAAATATGGTCAAAAAAGGATTTCCGGATTCAAAATATGCTCAAAAATGATTTCCGGATTCAAAATATGCTCACAAAAATGTTTCCGGATTCGCATCGAAAATCGGCCGTTGAACGCACTTAGAACACGAAATTTGACAGCTGAACTCACTTCCCCAGGACTCCCGATTTCTTGAGTTTTGGGACTTAAGCCTTCCGTTTGTCGAT
>JAUUEB010164665.1:0-14225 GCA_032362205.1 Clione limacina
TATTCATTCATCGATATCTAACTTGTTTGCCATATATAGGTTAGATAAAGTCAGCCAGCCAGTATTCACTATGTATTTCTTATTATCAAATTATGTTATTTTTTTAATACATTATTTTCATTAAAATGTAATGACATTTTGAAATGAAGTGTGAAAGAATATCAAGTTAAATAAATCTTTACAATATCTTGAAAACTTGACTTCAATTCAAGTCTCATTTGCATTAATATTCTACTGATAACACTTTTTTTTAACTTTTATGTTGACGTGTGAAATCTCAAATGCCATTTGGAACTTGTTAATTTTTTTCATATGAGACCGTTTGCAAAACACGAACCATTAATTCAAAGTATTTTAGGAAAAGGATGTTTTAAAACTTGGTCCATTTGTAATGTAACAACTGAAGTATGTTCTACCTCTGTCATCTCAGAGTCAAGCTACCAATTATCACCAAGAATTCTTCTTTAAAAGAAGTGTTGAAGAAGCGTTAGAACCAAAATAAATAGGAAACAATTAAGGTTATGTTTTGTTGAATGCAAGATTTGAACATTTTGTCAAGCGTTTGATACGTTGGACATTGAACCAAGGTACGAACAACATGAAAAGATCAGTGCGCTACTATTCGAAACATTTTAGTAAACAGTTGAACTCTTGGCGAGTAATTTAGGACATACTCAACATATTGATATTGTCGCCATTCTTGTACGAGCAAATGATTGTATTTTGAAAAAAGAGAGCGTAGTTATTGGCTCCCAAGAAAACAAGTACCTTCTGTCTTCCATCCTTGACCAAAATGTTGGTGCATAGCTTGTACATTTATCTCTGCTAGGACTGCCGCATCCAGGGGACATGCCGCTACCTTATCGATGGGATTTACTTCATTGATTGTAGCTTTATGGTTGCAGTCTTGAACCTTGCCTTGAACCCTGTACCTTGCCTTGAACCTAAGGTCATAGAAACATTGATGTTGTTACATAATCTAGGAAATAATAATGAGGATATTATGCAAGCTCTAAGTTGAACTTACTTTGTCCCTTCTTCGATCGTGAATCGATTTCTTTAACGCCCGTTAAAGAAAGGTTTCTGGGGAATGTTCTTTTGTTGATAGGCACTTTATTTGAGTTCAAAATATACTGATTTGCAATGACCGTCTCTTAAAGCACACGTGTATTCGATTGTTAATCATTACAAAACGGGTTTTTCGATGGAATTAGAATGTTAAACATTTTACCCCGTGTTATCAAACAAACAGTACCACACCATGAACTATAAAAATGTATAATTTTAGCTAAAGTGTTGTTAATGTTTATATTGATTTATTTGTAGTATATCCCCCTCCCCTTTACTACCATATGCTACAATAAAATCAACATGAACTGTACTCACATCACCTTAGTCTTATTCAATGAGGTTTTTTTAGGAAAGTAAAGGGGCCTTTTTAGTATATCGTGTGTATTTGATTAGATATAGGGAAATGATGATCACATTCGACCAGATAGATATAACAATAGTTTTCTCTTATAATACGTAGGTTTATAGAATACTATTCACTAAATATCCTAAATAATGATATCTACCAGTAACAGGAATGTTTCCTTATTGGTGTATCTTGATACAATACATACGTCAATCTGATGTCATACACAGGCCAAGGACAAAGGGCGTTGGTTTGATATAATGACGTATGGAAACTTATATATTAACTTATCTCATGCATTGATTGCAATGGTCTTCTAACCACTTGGAAAGGTCAAGCAACTACCCAACTACAGTCACTATCTACTAGAAAAGAGTAATTTGAGTAACTCTCAGCATAAATCATTTAGCTTGTATAATGTTTCAAATTGAGAGTGTGAGAAGCCCGAGCCGTTTTCGAACACAGATCAATTAGCAAATTACCACCCACTGCCAAAGTAATTATGTTAAATGAATGAAAATAGTCGAGTTACTGTGCACGGTGTCACACACTGACCGTAGTAGCTGAGATATTTCTAATTTCTATAGAACGCATGTTATTACTCTTAGAACAATTAATTTGCACGACGATAAGGACATTTTACTTATCTCTCTCTTTTTCCTTTATTTGTTTCAGTGTTCTTTCAAGTTAGTTCAATTAGTGGAATATTCCATTGCTTTTGTTTTGTTTTTAGGTTGTAGTATCCCCCCCCCCCTCCCCTATACTACCATATGCTACCATATGCTACAATAAAATCAATATTAACTGTACTCACGTCACCTTAGTCTTAGTAAATGAGTTCGTTTTAGGACAGTCAAGTAGCCATTTTAGTATATCGTGTGTATATGATTAGATAAAGGAAATGAAGATCTTTGTGAATCATTAATATCACAAGGATGAATTATCCAAAAATGTACTTGTCTTGTGTATTTTGTCCGTACCTAGAGTGTTTATATGACCTCTGGTTTAGCTGAAATATAGAATAATCCATCAAATCATTTCAGTACATTGCGAAAAAGCTATTTCTTGATAACTCCAAATAGCCGGCGAATATTTAATGCATTAAAAATTGCACTCTTAATATAAACTATGGCTGCTCATTCACCTTAAAACGGAATCACTTCTGTCTACCCAGCCGTGTAAGTTGGTACCCAACTTTTAGACTTTGTAAGTTGATTGCTGTTAATTGCTTAACTGACTGACCGCATGTATGTCAAGCGAGAAAACTTAGTGCTATTTAAAACAAAAATTGAACAACAATTGTTGAAACACGGACTAGATGAAAAGGTGCAATAATATGTAGTAGTTAACAAAACGTAACACGTAAAAATACGCACACAATTCACATGAAGTAAAAGTTATTCAACCAAGATTTGTTTGGAAATATGATCCGTACTTAAAATTATTTGGTTGTATCGATGTTAATAGGCCGACAGCTTATCAAAAGGTTTGAGGGACAATATCGAAAACAGAACAGAAAACTAAACGTGCCCTTGCTTGAAACAGGTTCTTTGTGAATATCTTTGGTTTTCGTGTTATATGTATTTTTTATTGTAATTATTTATAATCTTTGTCCTCTGAACAGTAGAACAAACGTATGTCTAGAAATAAAAATGTGGTAAAAGATTAAGATATATATTCCACGTTTACTATGGACAATTAAATGCTGCTTCTCTCCTGACACCCTAGGCTGACCAATGGTAAAACAAAAATTTAAAAGTTCTCAGAATGGATCAATACTTACTATCTAAATATTTGATAACACGCACTTTTGGGAACCTTATAAAAATTAGGTATTGTTTGGTACATTAAAAGCATGTACTAGACGAGACAAATCCGATACATTTTTACGTGACAAGTGACCCTGAATGTGTGGGGATTGTACGGTAACCAGGCGCGTAGCCAGGGGGACATGGTGGAACGTGTTATTTGATGTTGAAATTGTCTTTCCTCTTTATTGATGTTTTTTTAAATCATTAATATCACAAAGTTAACTATTTTAGATACAACTAATTCTAAAAAATATAATATATATATGGCGTGTCTTTTAAGTTTAAAATATCGAAACTGACATTTCAAGGGAAATAACTAAATACATTTGGGAAACACTGATTAACTCCCTTATGCCCAAACTTTAAAAAAGTCATTCAGTTTCATTTGTTTAAATGGTGCAGAATGGCCCATAGATTTAAAAAGAATAACATTACAATATTATTTCACATCGCAGGCTTGCTAGCGCTCTCCAGATACTTGACTATAACGCAAGATCAGACATCTGGGTTTTCTCACAACCAAGTTGACTTTGTCCTAATCGCTCACAACCAAGTTGACTTTGTCCGAATCGCTCACAACCAAGTTCACTTTGTCCGATCGAATCGCTCAAAACCAAGTTCACTTTGTCAGAATCGCTCAAAACCAAGTTCACTTTGTCAGAATCGCTCACAGCCAAGTTCACTTTAGCCAAATCGATAGCGTCCGAAAAAAAATCATTTTCTGATTGTGTCTTACAACATATACCGTTCTAAAGAAGATACCTCATTTTTATTGCTTCAGACATAATGCTAATTCGAAGACTACATAATGGGTTGTAACATAACAAGAAATAATGCACATAAATAAAAAGACGTTACTTCCCATATAATTATTTTGATGTTAGTGTTCAGTGCACTAGATCTCATTCTGAGAGCCCTCAGAAGTCACATTATAAGTGTGTTTATGCAGTGAAATTAGAAAATTGACCCGCGTAATCATCTGAAATCTAAAATCATTCGAAATCGTGTTCACTTTATTTTTTTATTTTTTTTTGCTTTAGAAATAAGTACAACTTGTACCCTTGTTAATAACCCATAATTATAGACAAACAATTCGACTTTTGGATACAGACATGGTCTGGAACTCACATCTGTTCAATATGTTCTTTTTAATGTGAATGCATTACACCTCATATATGTACATTAAAAAATAATACGATTGTTTACCATGTTTTCCCATTATTAATATCCCTAATGCATACATTTAAAACAATATTCCTTACGTTTTGGATCCTAGGTACACAGGGCACCACTCTGTTCTTGGCCCTGGTGTTGCACCAATGGCGATATCGAACCCCTTGAATCCCCCTCTATTGAGCAACGTGATTACTCCTCCTCGTTCAGAGTCTGGACATCCTATCACTGTGACCTAAGAAATTAAGGCATAAACTAAAATTTGCGATATTCAAATATTTGTATACAAACAAACCAGAAAAAAAGATATACCCAAGAGATTGACCCTTTCTGCACCAAAAGAACACTGAAATTAGTTGTCCACAAATAGTTTTACAAAAATACATAGACATTTGAGTCCAGCAAAGATGTCTGCGCATACATGATGGTATTATGCCGCATAGCCCCTTTGTTTGTCAAAAGGCTTTCAAAACAGAATCGGGTATTATTTGTTAAACAATTCATCATCAACCGCCGAATAGGATGTATTGCTAAAACATTCGGGATCAGTAGAGATCAAAACTCAAAGTCGAAATCTCGGGCAATCTACAGTGGTCAGGGCCAAACACCTCAAAAATTGTAAAGATTAACGAATTTCGTGAGTCTGTTATCGATACAGCGTCGTCGTAGATTCTAGCTCAACATTTCAGACAATCTTTATGGGAAATACCAAAGGAAGATTTAAACTGTAACCGTATAAGATTAAAGTCCAACAGATTCTGACCGTAGCTCACGCAGTAACCAAATTAACTAAACGAGGCACATTTCTATACGAACAGTTATGCAATAGAACAACGTATCCAGAACAGGCGAGAAGCCAGGGAGACATCGGGTAATGCCCCCCCCCCCTTTGAGTTGCACCAATTCTGAATATTTTTCAAATTTCGGCCGCTTTGAAGCCATTGATTTGACACAAACCAAATTTGTCCCCGTCCATTTAAAAAATATTTGCTACGCGCCTGATCCAGGTCATGAATGAGTAAAAGCAATTGTTACCAGTGTTGGGAGGATTCCATAGAACAGAATGTCAACGCGTGGTTGATAGCTTCATTTTACACCCAAGAATGTTTACAAATAGAATAATTATCCTTAATTAATTAAAGTAAGGTTTGAAATTGAGAATAATCTCACCTTTCCTATTTTAGCCCCGGATGTCCGTATAGCCTCCTGTATTCCTAGAGCTGTAGCGACTGCAACTGTTGCCATTAAATTGTTTCCCTTGACATGACCTTTTCTATTGACTGCATCATATTGGCAGATTACAGCGATGTTTGGTCTTTTAGACCCGCCAAATTCACCTTCTCCAAACTCAGCAGAAAACGCAGTCGAGATTCCCTTGTATTGCTTTGTTATTTTGAAATCATTCTTTTTTAGGAAAAACATAAGAGATGTCGATGATTTGACTTCCTGGAATAGAATAAAATGTAGATTATTTTCAGAATTATATGTTGTACATAAGACCGATGAGAGTTATATAAATCGCATGGAACCATTCGAGATTGCAAACTGTATGAATAGCCTCAGATTGTCAAGTACAGCAACAATAGCAAACAGCAAATTCTGAACAAAATATGCTTTGTGTCGGAAGCGTGAGGTTGTTGGATCTTCGAATCCGACCTTATTGTGAAATTTTTACCTAGTGTTACACACTGGTTACCCAAAGTATACTTGTCTGTTTAAATGGAAAAGTGTGTGTATGTTTTGTTACACATTTGTATGTCGGAAACAAAAACATCTCAAGTCAAAGAGTTATTTTCCTTAGTAAAGAAAGACGACAGCCATTGCCAGGGAGTCGGAATGGAATGGTTTGGTCATTTGAGATTCCATCCTTTTACGATATTGGAAAGTTGGAATTGTTTCTATTTTCTAATTATTCGTTTCCTAAAGACCTGTTAGATTTTGGAAACACAAAATGAAAAAAACGGTTTCCATGCCTTGAGCTTTAATACGCGAGAAAATTTGGACCTTGAGTGTTAAAAACTGCCTTTTTTCTTAATAGAAAGCCATGTTTAGCTTTTGACTTTATTGTGCAAGGAAGCATTTCCTTTTAACAATGCGAGCAAAATTGTGTCTCATTATCAATTTTCAAAAATATGTCCTCAAACCTTAATTTCTTAAGCTGTTTAATTTCCATAATTAATTAGCAACTAAAAGCATACAATGTTTTCTAACGTGTAATCAATATTTTTTTCTTTATTCAGTTACAGAAAACATGGGCTTTTCTACAAAGTTTGTCTTGGCTTTGGCTGCTTTTACAATAGCATTTGTAACTGATCATCATGAAGTTACTGGATCCCCAGACAGCGAGTCTTATGTCATAATTGACGGAATCAACTTAATGACCTTAATCAAGAAGAACTTGACCTATTCCTTGAGGATCAAGACTCTGTAGTTATCGCTGACTTGGACACTGCAATGCTTAAAGACTTTCTGGAAGCTAGAAAAACTGAGACACGCACTGGCATTCAGGGTGGTGTCCGAAGAAAGCGTTGGATTCCACTAGCTGTAGGAGCTGGTCGTCTTGCTTTCATGGCTGCCTGAGCAGTCTTCCGTGGTGCCTCTCGTGCAGGAAAACCAACGTGGAAGTCCTCGAGAAGTGGTCCAATTATGACGAAGCAGTACACCAGACGTGGCTCTTACCAAGACGATGTCCGTGACTTCAATCGTTTTAAGCCTAAGGACCAATCAACGTGGAGCACTGGTCAGGTTGGTAGGCATGAGATCAAAGTGAGGTCTCAGAGTAGCGGAGGTCAGCCAACTTTGGAGATTAGATCACCCCGCAGTGAATGAGGTACCACAGTCAGAAAGTTTAGATATGAAAAGAAAGCCAAAAAATAATGTGATTTTTATTTAACCAGTTGTGTGCATCATGTCACTGTTGTGAGACTCTATGTGTGCATATACGTTATTAAACCATATGTTCAGCTATAATATGTTTTATGTATGTATTCAAAACTTTCTCGAAATGATGTTTGTAAGATCACCTATCAATCAAGTTATTGTGTATATCTTTGTTATGAAATATGAAATTATGTTGCTGCAAAAAAGGTTTGTGTTTGGTGATCTCATGAATAGCATGTTTTACTACGTTGTGTTGGCATACTGTTGAGGACGATGGAGCTATATTCATTTTTGGATTAATAATAACACAACAACAAGGCATATTGATACGATTTCTTGTGTTATCCATCTGAAAAAATGCATTTCTCGTTTTGACTAAATTGATGAGTCTTGTATTTGAACAGTCATAAAACATAAAGTTTTTTACCGTCAGATTTATATTAACATAACATGCTTGCCAATAACTGATTTCACATTATGATTGTTACTAACAAACATTTTGTAAATGTATCGAATTTGTTATTTGTATTATAACACAGTATTGCATTGCGGTAAAACGTATCATTGTTGTTTTTAGTAAGAACAGTAACCACACAAGAGAGCATTAATTGTATCGAATTGAATTTGCGAGTAATTTTGGCAACGGTTAAAAACTCGGACAGCGAGCAAAAATTAGGGAAATATGAGCACAGACCCCCCCCCCCCATTCAAATTTGAGCCTGTACGCCTATGGGTATGAATCAACATTTAAGTATAGGAAGACACTTCGGTATTTAGTAAAAGCTGGTTTAAAAATGTTCATATGATGACAATTTTGCCCTCTTTCCTCAAAATTATAAATTAAGATGCAATCTCTTTTCTGTCATATCTTTACATCCTTGTCTCCCAAAATGATGAATGAATGGGATTCAAAGAGGGGGGGGGATTTTAGATTATGTTATTTTTTTCCTTTTTTTGCTCTTTCAAAAACACCCTACTTTAGTCTCCAATCCTATTTTTCATTGTAAAAGTTTAAAAACACAAAAAAGCGTTGCATACTCAATAATTTCAATTTGCGCACTCGTGTTCATCTCTTTTGTTTAAGGACAACCCCTTTTTTAAAGGGGTCGAAAAACACATTTTTTACCTTTTAAGTGTGAAAATCGAAGAAAAGAAATCCCATGCAGTTGCAATTTCATGATGAGAATCTATATGTTTCATCTGGCCGTAGCAAGAGTTTTAAAAGTTAATTTAAACCTGATGTCATAGGGAGTTTGTGAGTGTTGTGTTTTATATTCATACGTATTTTATGACGTGTGTGTGTGTGTGTTATTATTTGTTTTTCATGTGTTTTTCTATTGGTTTTCGATTTGTTGTTTTTTTGTTTTTTTTACTGGTTTATTTTATTTTGCAAATGTTATGATTTTTTGCTTATGGCATAATAAACTGATTAAACCATGAACCCCAAAAAATTAATTGTTTTTCGAAACTTACCTGTCTACCGACTTCTGCAAATGCCCAGATTTTTCTTGAAAGCTGATGAAGACTTTCAACATTCTTATCGATGACTTCACACGCGAAATACTTGGACTGATCCATTATGTTTCACGTCTTGCTTAGCAGGATATCAGGATGGGATTGGATCACCTATAATGATGGAATACACAAATATAGAATTGAATTTGACATTTGACATTTTAATGTAGGGGTTTGCTCTCGTTTTTGCCTTTCTTTTAATCCCACTTATTCATGAACTAATACACAAACTAACAAGTTACAAGTCTCAAGTTTCAAGTTTGTTTATTTTATGCTACGAAGCCAACTCACAAATTATACAACATTGTAGTAACATAAGTACCTCTCAAAAATGCCAAAAGATTCCCTTTGGTACTGGAAGAATATTGAATTTATATTAAGATGTATATGCATAGTTTTGTCCTTGAATTTAATCCTACTCGTGAATATATGACAAAAGTGTCAATGTTAGATACGCTTTGATCAACATAGTACGTGCACAGAGCATGACAATAAAGACTTTTCAGTGCGTTCTGGAGGTATCTTGAAACTGCTTATTATCATGTTTTATATTGTGAAAATTACCTAAATTCAGAGCTCTCCTTTCAGCAGTAGTTTTTACTATAAAGGATACAAAAAACATCACTTTGACCTTAACGTTCAAATCAGGCGCGTAGTCAGGATTTTGGAATGGGGGGCCGAAAAAAAAAGCTGCCGAATTTTTGGAAATTTGTATAAAATTATGCAAATTTGCATCATTCAAGAGCATATTATCAAAGCAATTCCCGCGAAGCGGCCGACATTTTTCAGATTGGTTAAAAATTGTGCAAACTTAGAGCATTCTGGATCTCAAATGGGGGGGAGGACTTTCCCTACTATCCACCCGGCTACGCGGCGCGCCTAGCCTGGTTCAAATGACCTTGAATATCCTTGCTAATTTATATGCATATTTGTGTGGTATTTGGACATCAAATTATGTTACCTATGAGTGAGATAGCATGTAATTTTCTGTAACACTTATATTTATTAGTCGGACATGACTCATGACTGCTCATACATCGCATGGAAACTCGATTCCACACCTAGCTAACTCTCAAAACTTACAGTTTCAGAGGCATCGCTGAGAAATGGTAGGAAAGGGACATAATAAGTAAATAGTAAATTAATAATAAAAATCTCGTTATCTATCTTAGCTATTAATTCGTGTACAATCGTGAATGAAAAATACAGATATTGGTGTACTCTAAGATAACACTTAGAAATTAATTTTGAATACATAAAACCACGACTTTATTTAGATTATTAAGAAGTCTTCGTGTATTCAAAATCCTAAGGATCCAGCGACAGTGAAGAGTCGGCTATCATCTCATTGGAGTGTTCTGCGGCGTCGTGGCAAAGATCAATTATAGTTGTCTTTGGTCATGGTCTAGTGGTAGGCTTCCTGGCTGGTTGGCTGGCGGGAGCTGAAGTTCCTGGGTTCGAATCCCTCCAAAGCCCGGAGTTTTTTCTTAGAAAAGAAAATGTACAAATAATTTCTCCTTTCACCCAGGTGTAAATTAGGTATCTTACTATATGCAGTGAATGTCATTGTAATATTTCTAAGGCCTCTTATCATGAATTTCTGCTCTGAGATATAAGAGACGTAATTGATTTCACTGCGACATAAGGTATTTTAGATAAGCGAAACCTAACACCGGACTTTGTAGAATTGTCTATCCTACAATTTATTAAAAAGTGAAACTTGGTCCGAGCCGAATTTCAACCGGTTTAATTAACCTGCATCCCTTCTATCTGTTAAACAATAGGACCGATGAAGATCAGGTTGAAAAATATATAGTTTTTTGAATACTACATTACGTTTAGCATTACACCTGAACAGTACAGGAAAGTGAGGCGCAGTAAGGTGAGACAACGCCCTAATGTCAAGGATAAGGTATATATTTGGTTACGTCCCTTATTAATATTGTCTACAGTTTGAATCCGTCCCTCATATCTCGGAAATTTTATTTAAGAGTAAAGTCCGTTCCACTAGAAAGTTTCGCGAATAAATTTGTTATCTATACGAATTTTCACTTGCCGTTTTGAACCGTTATGTTTTTCATCATTCCCTTTTGTATCATACCTTTTTCAAAAATTTGCATACATTCCAAAGAGTACCTACCCCGGAAAAAACACAATTTTCTTGCTCAATTTGTTAAAGGGTATCAAAATCAAAACAATCGAATATAGAGGTCAGTGGTACTCTGGTCCCCTTAGGTCAAACTGTCCACAAGTCCAATTGTACGGTACAGCGGTTTTCAGGTGTATCGACAGTAAAATAAAGCTTTATACAGTTGAGTTATTTCTAACGCCTAAAATAATTGAAGAAAATAATTCTATGTATTATTATTTGACCCTCCCCCCCCCCCTTCTTTCCCATTTGTTCAGTGACACTTAGGTTTCTTGTTTAAAAAAGTAAAAAATATAAGACACCGCATTGGGATACGGTCAAAACAATAAAGACGTGGACTGAATCATGTTTAAAAGAATAACGAGAGCAGTGGGGCACAATATAAAAAAGATCCAGGATCAAAATATACATTTGGTCTAATTCACTCCAGTACTGGTCAACAGACCTCGTATTTCACGCAATGTCGTTTTGAGACCGTATTGTCAACCTTAGCTATCGAAAAACAGGAGTAAAAACGTATATAACTTTATTATCCCTTTTTCTTCATATAGCCCCGTCACGTAAAATTTCTTAATTCATTATCTCATTCTGGGGGGGGGGGAGTACTTTATAGCATAAGCATACCGACTTCTAAAAAATACATAACAAAAGGATAAGTGAATACAAGCTAAATTTTTAAAAGTTGTTTACGAAAAACTCTATTTTTTCAGTGGAACAGACTATAACAGTGCTTCTTGTTGGCGCGTCATCAGATAATTTATTAAGCCATGCTCTCATGTAAAAAAAGATAACTCTGTCATGATCTTTAGGATAGATATATGATTAATACCTGAGTAATATTTACCTCAAAAGATATTTATGAAAATAATTATTTATAAACGTTGTGTTCCACATATTTGCATGAATCAAATAGATTGAAAATTATAATCATCCCGTAATGAGTGGCGACTTCTCTGTAATATGAATAATATATAAGGCAACAATTTTTCATTAAAAAAACCTATTGCGCCAATTTGTGTTTAAAATACGATCTATCTTACCATTTTTTATATTTATTTTGGGATTCAATAGATGATGTGTTGTCTTAGATTAAACTGCTCTCAGCTTAGTGCTGTTTATGTAGGATGTTCTATTTCTTAAATGACTTTATACCTATGTACTAATGCACATGTTACGTTCTTTATACTTGCAATGAGTAAGATTGTTGACATGTAGAGTGAACTTTGGTTGAGTAGGTGTCGATCTAGTGTATGAGAGGATTTTTAATATAATCTTATTTTTACTAAGACTAGTGTCCTTCTAAGTTATCACTGTACACTTTTTTATTGTACTAGTATTGTAAGTGTTCTTTTCAATTAAACAAATATTCATGAATACTGATTTTGGAGTAATGCATGTTGTTTTTGGTTGTGTGAAGTAAGTTTTACATTATGCTGATATTGTGTTACCGATTATTTATATGTGATACTTTGTTTTGTACTTTTTTACCTGCTTATATTTGTATCAACACAAATGATGTGCCATTTTTGGAAAATAAAGTTGTATCTTATCTTATCTTGATATGTTGGCATTCAAACAATCGACTATATGGCACACAAATAGGCTGCACATGAAAAAAAACTTGTATATAAGCATTTCAATTACTTTAATTCACGTATATCAATTTTAAGTAATAATTTGTTTCATATAACATCTTATCACCAATGATATAATTTGCAAAGGTTCATTCGTACCACATCTTCTTTTCAAACTTCAGTGAGTTAAGTAAAACATCACTACCATTAATTCTTACTCTAACTACTCTCCGAAAAAGTAATATATCCCAAGGATGAATTTTTAATTAATCAACTTAATTGAATTCTACGTATGTATGAAGATAATCAAGTGTCTGTTTCTGTAACAGCTGTTTTTGTGTGTTTATACTTTGAAAGTAAGAGTTATTTGTATAGAACGTGTACTTCACACATTGAATTCAGTTATTAAATAAGTTAGCATTGCAGATTTGCAGTTTTTATTTGTTAACCATATGTCTTCAATAAAGGCGTTTCCAGAGGAACTGTGGAATCAATACCTGTGTCGTTCAACAAAGAACGACTTCAACGTTATTATTTCTAAAATAAGCACCTTATAATATTAATCCGTATGTAAAGTGAATCTTGATACTCCTTAACAATACGAATCTTTCTTAACGCTTTTCATAATGAGATTCATCAAAAGTCTCGTTGCAAGGAATTATATACCTCAATCAATACCATCTATGACCCTCAGTCATCCGGATCATGCCCTCTTTTAAGTTCTGATGGTGACATCACAGATCCTTGGCCGCTAGACAGAGCACATTTAGGCCGTTCTAAACCGCTCATCATTAGTAATCTCTGTAGCACTTGAACGCCTTGCCCCAGTCCCAATTAATGACTCCCTCGTTGATTCTCTTATTAATGACGAGTTGAAGAAATCTATTGCTAGCCTCTCCACTGGTTAAGCTCCAGCAAAATCCATTACGGCTGAAATTTACTCTTAAGGAGGAATTCACTTGCCCGTAAATTTACTGACCAATATTAACAGCTGGACAGAATGTATTCAAAGTTGAAAAAACGTCGCAATCACCCTTATGTTCTTAGCAGAAAATATAATCGCCAGACTATTGCTTGATAAATTGCAGACTCGCCTTGAAAATGGCAACCATTTTAATCAACTGTTTTTGTTAGCATATGATTGTTCTCTCTATGCTTCTAATAAGAGAATCTCTTTGCAACTGCCTGTACAGACTTTGCCTTTACAATCAGTATCATTAGAACAGATGTTTTGTACCAGCCTTCCGCAGGCGATCCCAAATATTCTTGACAGGATCAAAAATAAGTATCCTTCAGAAATGTCCCCTATCTTGGCAGCACATTGTCATTCTCTGCCACCATTGATGACAAGGTAAATCTATGAATTACTCGTGATAGGGCTGCATTTGGTACGCTACGAGCCAGAGTCTGAAGTCAGCATGGCCTCAGCTGGGACATCAAACTTAAAGTCTACAAGGAGGATCTTACTTATTTATGAATAACACTGTGTTTCATAACTTTACATTGATCGTATATTCCTTAAAAGTTATGTACGTTGCTGCCGGTCAGCGCAGGACACAAAGGGACGACAAACCGTTGACCTGGAGTTGCCACGTCATGGGTTGAGTTTTTTAAATAGGCTTTGGTGGAAAGTGTGTTTTTTATAGATAAAGAAGCATTACATGATTTCACTGTCGTATTTTGTCGCATCTACAGCTACTCAGTCT
>JAUUEB010164776.1:2832-14224 GCA_032362205.1 Clione limacina
GGTGGTTAGTACCCCCCCCCCCCCCCTCACACACACACACACACATGCACACGCTTACTGCAGTATTTACTTACATCTTGTTGACATTTGTATGATCTTTATCTTAAACAACCGATCTAGACAGACCACAAAGCTGTTCCTCTCTCTACACAGACTTACACAGTGAATAGATAAATTATTTCTCTCTCTACAGACTTGCAGAGTGAATAGAAATATTGTTCTTGTGAGGAGATGTTAATACAACCCACTCTGTATTTCATTTTTATGTTTTAATTCAATTTGCTACATTATCCTCCCAACTGAACTGATAAAGTTCCCTCTCTCATAAGCAAATATTCCTGATGTGTAATGCCTATATAAGCAATATCCAATACTCTTATTTACTTTGTCTATCCCCAGATGAGTTTGCTGCCCCCAAAGCCAGGTCACCAGGTGGTTCCAGCACCAGTTCACGAGATGGCTCACCTAGCAGGGACACATCACCACTCACACGCAGTCTCAAACCTCCCATCATACTCAAGAGAGGAGCTAGAGGTTTTGGGTTCAGCTTCCGTTCTGTCCGAGTGTACATTGGAGAGTCTGATGTTTACACACTACAGCACATTGTCACGGTCAGTGCCACTTTTTGGGCTGCTTACAATTTTTGTTAGCATTACAGGCAACTGCACTAGTGTATGAGTTATTTTTGCTCACAGACTTATTATCCCTAAAGTTAAACATAATGCATGAAAAACGAATATGGGTGAAAACAACTCTCATAGTAAGGAATTATGTGTAGGGTTGTGGTACACCATGCTATTGGACTGGCCATGTAAAACTTATATAAAGGGAAACAAGTGAAATGTAGGTCATTGTGTAATCAAACAGCAACTTTGATTTATCCCTTCCCCCTCCCTAAAGTTACCAATGGTATTGTTACTGATATAAATGACTTTAACAAGAAAATAGTATACGCTCTTAGAAATGAAGCTAATTCCTTTTAATTTTTCCTTGGGGTTTAATCCCCCCCCCCCCCCCCGAACACAATTTTTCAAAGCTGGCAGTCACCATTAGTGAATCTAGTGGCTTGTTATTGTGTTTTTTACATCATAATGTTATAAAGTTGAAGAGATAAGGCCAGGATTGTAACCCATGTCAGTGTTGCCTTATGGACTGTGAGAACCAGTTCTGCTATCATGACTTACTCACATTCTTACATAATTTTCAAGTGTGAAAAAGCTTTTATACATGTCAGTGTAAAAGGATTACATTTACAGGAAATGAAGATTATTTCAACTTTAATTGCAACTTATTTCTTTAATAAATAAGACTTGGTGGAGGAGTTATCATACTGAAGACTGCAAGTCCAAAAATATAACAATGAACCTGGATCATTTGTGATAATTTGTATTTCTCTTAGATTTTTTCTTTCAGCACATAAGTTTTTTCTTCTAACGCCAAAAGTATTAGAGAAGATGTTATTTTTCCACACACATTTAAGTCAAATTCATGGATATGTCCTAAACAGTCGTAAGTCATGGACTTATGTGTTTATTATCTTGAAGAGGAAAGAATCAAACCACTCTAGATTACCCTGACATGCTCAAGTTTTCAAAGTTCCGCTGTATTCAGGTTCTATTTTATGTTGAAAAGGAAAACAAATATTTTGATGATAAGTTTGAGTGAATAAACTACTTTATAAATGAAGAACATATTTCTGCTTTCACAGGAGGTTGTTTCTAACAGTCCAAGCTTTGAGGCTGGTCTACGTGCTGGAGACCTCATCACCCACATCAATGATGAAAGTGTTCAGAGTCTACTCCACACTCAGGTTGTCACTCTTCTCAGCTCTGGAAACATTGTCAACATCCGTGCTGTCCCTCTAGATAAGACCACCATCCGTGAAGGTTCTCGCCGTAAAGGCGGTAAGATGGCCAGGAGAAGTGTCAAGAAGAAACAAACAAAGGACAAAGCTGTGGAGAAAAAGAAAGGCCGAAATCTCTTGAGACGACTCAGTAGTAAAAAGACAGAACCTTTGTTTGGCCACGGATCGCCATCCCACCATAACCCTCCAGGACGTCAACAGTTCACACCGCTCAGCAGGTCATGCTCTACAGGAGAGGCTTCAACACTTCATCATCACGCTAAGCTGAGCCGTTCACCTCCCATTTCAGTTCCTCGGTCACCTGACTCATCTCATAATGGCTCGTCTAACTCCAGTTCTCCATGCTCTAGTACTCCCGACTCTCCTGCCATGCAGGCAGTTGCTGCACACTTTGGTCGACCCAGCTCTCTCAGTGTAGTCAAACACAAGAAGACAGCCAGTCTCAAGTCCCCACACCGCCGCAAATCAGTGCATAACTTCCCTTTGTCGCCACTCGCAAGGACACCATCGCCATCAGCAACTACAGCTTCACCTGCACGTAGTCCATCTCCTCTGTCTCTCCCTCATGGTCATCATGCAGGCACCTCCAACCTCATACAGCAAACAATCCCTGCTCACCACACCTCATCTCAGCAACAAATTGCCCCCAGTTGTAAGAAAGCTCTACACACCTCACCAGTCAAGATGACCTCTCAGCCAGCCAGTGGGGATACTCAAAAATCAATAAAGCCATCGCTGTACAGACCTAAAAGCTGTGAGCCAGGCTCACCAATGTTGAGGCGAACATCATCACCTGAAAGGCTCCATCCTAGTTCAGCTGTACAGAGACCCCTATCAGCAGTAGTTGGTGTAGGAATGGATAAACTACCCCCGCCTCACAGAAAAGTTCCTCAGCAAGAAAAGTCTGAAAAACCTGCAGCCCCACCATGACATGTCAGTTTTGACAATGTGTTTTATTTCTCAGAGGTAGAATGCCGCTCGCGTTCCATTGCCAATGGATTGCATTCTACATATTATTTCTCTGCTTAGTGTTGCTATTCCTTTAAGAATATTTTTCAAAAGACAATGTCTGCTATGAAAATACTTCAGGATATATGAGATTACCTTTTGTTGGAGATCTTTTGATAATTTGGCTGCACCTGCACCAGGCTGAACTATGACCAGCTGCCTTGATGATGCTGGACTTGAGTTTATGTGCTTTACTACTCATTTGCATGTCATTTATTCTAAGGCGTTTTGATACTTATACGAGTACGGCAAAGCTTGAGTTAATAGCTTCATTCTTTGACTGCTTCCAATACTATGTCTTGGTAATTCATGTTTTAATCAAAATGTGCTAGCGCAGGGCTAGAGATCTTTGTCACAGGCCAATACAGCTGTCTACATAACTACAAATATTGTGTTTGAACTTTGTAAAAAATGTGTTTTCTTTGTTTATGTTGTGAATGTGATAAGTGATGGCCGGCCACACTTCTCTTCCAATTAAAACTGAGTACTGCTCACTATGATCAACCCAGTGTAGGAAGCTTGTGCTAGGACAGCCGGTCCACCTTATGTAGGTCAGCCAGTCCATCAAGTGTATAACATCCGGTCGACCTAATGTAGGATAGCTCATTCTAGGATAGCCGGTCCGAGTCTGTTTTGTTGTCAAAAGCTATCTGTGATATATGAAGTGGCCCAGGAGTTTTATGTTTACTTCATTCATCAGTGAATTCTGACCTTTGACCACTGGCTACATGTCTTCAATCATTTCTCTTCAATGTCTTTATTCATTTTCATCAAACCATTTCAAGAATAGTTGTGTAACTATTGTATAAAGATATAATTATAATAAGGATATGACACCAAGCAGAATCACCTCAAACATGATCAGGGTCATCAACCTAAAATTGTGTAAACATTCTAGAGTAATAAATTGTCACTAACCCAGTTTCAACTCATTCTTGTATTTAACACTTAAATGTTTTCTATGTAGAAACATCTTCATCAATCATTCTTCAAAAAATGACTTGTATCTTCATCACAACCACAATTCACATTTTTATGCTCATTGACTATCAGACTTATAAGACATGTTTTAAAAATTGCTATATGTTCAGTGTTAAGTCTTATGCTGGTACTTGTCAATGACAGTTCTGTTAAAAGCTTATTGCACTAGAATATTCTTAAGTGATAACGGTAGACTAAGGTATCCTTTTTTCATTTTTACACCTCTTAGAAGATTTGTGATAAGTTTTAAAAAATTGATAAGAAGAGGATCATGGTCTGACAATAAAGTTATTAAAGTAAAAAAGTTAGAATGCAGAATCTGATTTTTGTTGTTACCACTTTGAGGATATATATTCTAGGATTCTATTCAAGAAAATGTTCATCAAATTATGCTTTCTTTTCCTTGACAAATATTTCAATGCAAAATAATTGTCATCGCCACAACAGTCTGCCACAGGCCACTGTCCCTGCTTTTTCCACATTTTGGTGGAGTTGCAGGCCACTGATGTTATCATTGTATGATATTGGTGGCCTCCCACTTTTTCTCTTTCTATTAACCTTGCCTTGAAGCATTGTTCTAGTCTTTCTGATTGTGTGATCAATGTATTTGAGCTCTGATAACATTCGTCGCTGCACTGACACACTATGACACATTTTTTTCTTTTGTCACTCAATGTCACCCTGTGAAGTAGCTATGAAACCACATTTCTACTGCTTGTATTTTATTTTTGTTTTCTTCATTTAGGATTCAGACTGCACAATGGTACATAACAACTGGCCAGATAAGAATTTTGCAAAGATGTATTTTCTATCCTTTTGGAATACCCTGGTCTTTCCAGACGTTACTAAGTTGCACCATCTTTTGTTTTGTCAAATGTATACAAGCTGTTGTCTTTGGTACATGTGCCATTGTTTGTCTTGACAGAGTCTAAATATTTGGAATTTTGTACATATTTTCCAAGTTTGCTCTATTGATTAGGATGTTTTATGGCTGACTTTCTTTTCCTTTTATGTCCATGACTTTTGTCTTTGGACATTTAGTTTTAATAATTGACATGGTGACTGAAATATATCATGTTTCAATGTGATGCAACTGAACCCTGTCAAATGATCGAGACAAATTGTGCATGAGTATCTGTATAAAACTTATTTTGCTATAAACAGGGCTCATGTAGTATATTTTAGGGTTGGCGATTTTTTTGATTTTTATTAATTTTAGGGAACAAAAAATCTGATTCATACATCAATTTAATATGTCACTTTTGATGTCTTAGTATGCAGAAAACTTTTTAATTGAGAGGAAGCTGAAACTTTTGTTTTTACACAAGATAAAAATATGAATAAATCATGGATTTCATTTTCAAAAAGTTAAAAATCAACAAAATAATGTAAAAAAATCAATTAAAGCAAGATTTTTTCAAAAAATCATTTGATTTAAATCAAAAAAATCGCTTGATTTAAATCAACTTGATTTAAACCAAACCAACCCTGGTATATTTATATATATAATTATATAGCCTAATGATGTTGATAGATAGAAGGGTTGATATTGTCACTTGCATGCAATATGTGATTTGAAATCTAATAAATCTAATATATTATTTCAATCCCAGTGAAAACTAATACGGCTTATACTCGCGTATAATCCTCACACATGTATTGTACGCACTTTGATCAGAAATTCTTTTGAAATGTCTTTGTTAAGTTTATTTTTCTTTTGAAATGATCTTTTGTAAAACATAAACAAATACAGCAACAATGTTAGAATTGAGATTTGCAAACGTGAACAGTTCTTATAAGACATACAGATTAAAGACCTTCAACTTGTGTTGCATTGTCCATATCAGCGATTTAAAAAGCGTACACCCCCTTCAAAAGATGCTCTTTGCAGAAGTTTTTTTTTAGTGACATCCCGCTGGTTTTCTGAAAATCAACAATGCTAAGACACAGTGGAGGGACACCATACGCTCTTCACGTAATGTATCTCTAATTTTGATAAAGAAAAGAATTAAGAATTTAAAAGATATATTCCTCTTGCTCACAAGCACATCAGCATCTGTGTGTACATAAACCGATGGGTGGGAAACTTGTCTTTCAATCTTATGTGAAGAGAAGGCTACACCTGTGCAAACAGTATCATACATAGAGAAAGATTTGTATATAGAAAAATACTATGATTGTGTATAATGGAGGAACACATCACCACAAGGGGTGATAATAACTGTTTTCTTCTTCTCTGAGTCATTGATGAATTTATGATACTTTTGGTTTGCTGCTTAATTATTGTGTTTGTGTCGGGCTTTTCAATATGTAAGAGAGTTATACATTAATGAAAGTGTGTTCTTCTTTTGCATACATTGATAAGTTTGACTACCATTAGCACTTAATACATTAATTTTTCAAACTTGGTTCACAAGTAATGATCTCCCTTAAGGGGGGCGTTGCGCGTTCCATGTGATTATTTTAGACTTGGCTTTTCTAGGGTTAAAATGCTTTGTGCACAGCTTTGAAAAAATCCACCTATTTTAAATTTCAGCCTCAAGAAGTAGAGAGAAATATAATTATCAATCAAATGAAACAAAAAAAAATTACAAACAATTTCTTTACAAAATGATAACTGCATTTTTGGGATTGAAAACCAAGGGCTGCTACCCGCTGCTTTCTCATGTGACCAAACCTCATCAGGTCACATGACAAGCAGTTAAGATCATTCAGCTGATGAAGCTCGTCGGAGGACAATCGAAAGCTCCTGCTGAGCTTCGTAAACTTTCTCAAAGACAAATGGATTAAAATCATTCTAATTATGATAACTGTATTGATAATGAGTATTTATATCTTAGTAGACAGATATGATCACCAAAGATTGCATTTTTTGTATAGATTTAAAGCTTTGACTACTCTGTACACATAGATAGGGGAATGTGAGAACACTTTTGTTTCTTTTTAAATATGTGTATGTAAGTTTGTGAGAAAGTTGGACAAAAAGTTAAGACGAGCAATGTTTCTTAAATTTATTTTATGATGTGTTTAGATATGTAATAATAAAACAGATTACTGTGCAATATTTGCTCATCACCATAAGGGTCATAGGTCAAATTTTATCATCTTTCCATCACATCATCATATTATATATGTCACTTAAAATTAATATCTTTTTTCAAATGGCAATTCTTGAATGCATTGATGAAAGTAGATTTGACCTTTATGCAGAGTGTCTGGATTTTTGTTGTTGTAGAAAACAGGTTTATTTGACTCTTCTGGAAAAAAATTGAAAAATTAATATATTGAATTTCTTAAATATTTTTTTAGGCACATCAAAATGTATGCACTCAGATATGTGAAGCCTCTGGTCAAAAGGTTTCAATTGTCACACTTTTAAGTTTTGAGATATTTGCCTTCTAAAGGTGATTAAGGAGTGTCCTATAAAAAAAAAGTTAAATGTGAAAAAGAAATTTAAGAGCTATTATATGATAATGTTCTTATGAATGAATGTTATGAACTCTCTTAACTAAATCTGTGACTTGATTAGAAGAACAACAAAGACTTGTTGAGACACTTTGTATAAATCATGTTGTTGTTTTTGTTGTCTGCTGCTATTTTATGTTTACTGCTGTAGCTGAGATTGGTGTCAAGGAGAAAAATTTGATCTGGGAGATTATCTCCCCTATCATACAGCGATTGACATCATTGTTTTGCTTTAAGACATTTGACTACGGCCAACATGCTGTCATTGTGCTATATATTCTGTGACAAAATATCTCAAGTGACACGAGGAGAAATAGTCCAATAAAATATTCTACAGTCAAACTTTTAGTTCTGTCTTTATATATTTCTCAAGTTTGTCTGTTTGTTTGTATCGTTTGCCTGTTTTCAGCTCAGACGGAATCAACTTGGTCGAGAGCAAACCAAGAGTGTGTATTTTGTGTTAGCCACTGCTTTACACTTTCATGTTTAAACATTTTGGTGTGCCCACTTTACCCAGAGGGCGGCAGCTATCCGACTTCAGAAGTTACTCTGATATTTAGACTGCCAGAGTAACAGCTGACAGCATATATGGTATCAGAAAAATATACCACAATACAGGTCCAATAGAGCCATATACAACAATTTACTTTTGCCTATGGAGAGGACTTGTTCTATACTTGAGAAAAGAAGCTATAACCTCAGGCTAATTTCTCAAGTAAATTAACTAATTAGTTATTTGACAGTCAAACATCTCTCCCAACTCTAAAAAAATAATTGGCTCAAAGAGATGGTCTTGGGTGGCAAAAGATGATTAGATATCCAGATACTTCACTCAATTAAGATGATTAGATATCCAGATACTTCACTAAATTAAGATGATTAGATATCCAGATACTTCACTTAATTAAGATGATTAGATATCCAGATACTTCACTAAATTAAGATGATTAGATATCCAGATACTTCACTAAATTAAGATGATTAGATATCCAAATACTTCACTTAATTAAGATGATTAGATATCCAGATACTTCACTAAATTAAGATGATTAGATATCTATATACTTCACTAAATTAAGATGATTAGATATCCAGATACTTCACTAAATTAAGATGATTAGATATCCAGATACTTCACTCAATTAAGATGATTAGATATCCAGATACTTCACTCAATTAAGATGATAATGCTATGCAAGATTTTTGTGTTTCTCTGAAAGCTAGGAGATTTTTCCTACACCAACCTTAACCCACCCTTCAGACAGCATAAGTGATGCCAAACCTTGGTCTTACCCTCCACCCCTGATGACCCTCTAGGCCCCTGCCCCGGCTCATGGTCTTTGGGTACAGCCTGTTCCCATGAGATAAATACATCCTCAACGGAGACATCCCCTGGCCCTGAGTGTCCCCAGTCCTGCCCTGGCTGCTGTCCCAGATCCTGAAAATGTTCCCATCGTTTTCCCTCTTCATAAAGCCCTGTGTGATGTAAGAATGTATCCTGTCATTGTCCCTGTTACTCCGGTCACTTGTATCAAAGATGTTGACCTGTCTCCGTTCCCTGTTAAGGAGGGTAGAGTAAAACACTTATCATATGTTTACGGCTGCCAGTCATTGCCTTCAGAGATATCTAGTCTTTGCCTTCTCCCTTACCTTCCAAAACGGGTAATTTTGTCAGTGAAATTGAATGGGGAATTCTGACTTTCTGACCCCAACTGGGGATTTTAAACTGGAAATTTACGCTTAAATAACACAAAATATTTTTAAATAAAGAAGTGTTATTTAATAAAATAAAATTGGTAGTACCTAGTTGAGGATGTTCTGTATCATGATATTTGTATCTGAATAATATCAAGCTGATTATAATAAACTAGTGGATCCAGAGTCAGTTTTTGAGTGGGAGGATGACTTGTTGAGTTGATCAGTGAAGCCTTGTGGGAAAATTGTTATGCCAGGTAGGGATTGGGGAATATTGATTCCTAGTACAATAGTCAAGTGGGAGGACTTTGATGACAAAGGGGTGATTTTGATGCCTAGTGGGGGGGGGGGGGGGTTAGGTTACATTGAACACTAGTTTTGTATGTAAAATAGTGGATTTTAAAGCAGAATGGGGAGATATGGGAATGTTGATAACCTACCGGCTAGTGAAGTGGAGGATTGGGGAATAATAATAATGACGAATGACGACTTATCGGGAGTCAAGTTTTGAAATCTCAGTGTCAAGTTTTGTATGTTGATGTCAAGTTGTGGGATTGGGGAATATTGATGTCTACAATTATCCTATTAGGCTAAGTAGGCTAACCCTAGGAGCCTTTTTTTTAATTTAGAAAGGAAGGAATTTTCATTTTTTTTCCAAGCCCCCCTCCTAAACATAGCTCTAGATCGACCATTTAGTTTCCATTAAAAAAAAATTCCCCTGCCCCCCCCCCCCCTTTACATAGCTCTAGATTGCACAATTTAGCTCCCGTATTCCCCCCAGACCTCCCTTAAAATAGCTCTAGAATGCACAATTAAGCTTCCCTCTTTCAACTTTCTCAGAATTCCCTTAAAATAGGCCTAAAACTAGTCATATAGCTTCAATTTTTCAATTTTTTCCCTTACCTCCCTGAACATAGCTCTAAAATGCACCATTTAGCTTCAATTTTTTCCAAGACCCCCCTTAACATAGTTCTTAGATGTACAATTTAGCTTCTTTTCCCCAGGCCCCTTAACATAGTCTAAGATACACCATTTAGCTTTAATTTTCTCTTAGACCCCCTTAACATAGCTCTAAAATGCACCAATGTAGCTTCCATTTTTAAAAACTGTAATTAGCTCTACTATTTAGCTTCCATTTGAAAATACAACAATAGTATTTAAATATCATTTGACATTTGTATAACATAACTTCTTCTTCCAATATTTGAATAAACTCATAAATGAGTATGCCATCTAAGCAACATTTTATGGAATTCTTTAACCCCAGAAGATTAAACGAATTTTTTAAAAAGGGTAAAGAGAAATGGGGATACAATTATTGTAATTATTTGTGTGTACACTAAAGGGTTTGAATATGACTGGTGTGTAATCAACTTACCTGTACCTATCTTAAATTGATTATTTAATTTTAGCTTTTGCAGTTGAAATTTGTAATTTTGGTTTTAAAGGTAGTGTAACTGTCAAAAGATTGAATGTCTAAGGGCAGAGAATTCCACAACCTGATAGTATAAACAAAAGTGGTAGATCCCTATGTGTCCCCGTACCTATGTGTCCCTGTATGTTTACATGTGTAAAACTGTGCCTATATATGTAAAGCTATGTCTATATGTGTAAAACTGTGTATATATGTGATTAGGAGGTGTCTACATGTGTAAAACTGTGTTTAAGTGTGTTAAGGTGTGCCAACAGGTTTAAAACTGAACCTACATGTGTAAAAATGTGTCGACATGTGTAAAACTGTGCATACATGTGCAAAACAGTTCCTACATGTGTAAAGCTATGTCTATATGTGTAAAACTGTGTCAACATGTGTTAAGATGTCCTTACATGTGTAAAACTGTGTCAACATGTGTTTAGGTGTGACTAAACTTGTAAAAATGGGCCTACATCGGTACGGGGACACATCGGTACACTCCCACAACAAGAGGTGGCTGTCCACTGAGGATGAAGGGACATGATAATTATTAAATTTGCCTCTGGTGCTGAGATTAGATGGTATTGAATCCTCAGTGACCTTTGAAATTAACTTTTAGTCTCTGATAACATTAAGTATAATTTGTCAGACCCCCCCCCCCTAATAGTAGTTATAGTGGATGTTTTTTCTTACTAAAAACAGCAAAACTTGTGTGCTGTGGTATGGTTTAAGTAGGGTTAGGTTGGTGGGGGACAGAACCTCCTCACACACGGCCAATGGGTTATAACAACATTTGAAACATATTTTGATATATAAACGTTAAAAAAGAAGTCAAAATCAACCAACCGCCCCGATGAATAACTGGGGATTTCAGCAGCGGCGGCTCGTGGCCATTTTGTCAGGAGGAAAAAGCCCCCCCCCCCCCCCTACCACCGACCGAGAGGCCCTGATCAACCCTATAGGCT
>JAUUEB010164887.1:0-14222 GCA_032362205.1 Clione limacina
TTTGGCTTTGCCTTTTGCTTCAAGTTCACAAGCCTTTCTCAGCCAGCTGTCTTTTTCTCTTCTCTTTACATGGTCTTATCATCTCACGCTTCCATTTTCAGCTACCTCGGTGATAGGCGTGATGCCTCCAAGCTTTGTACTTAGAACAGTGGATGGGACCCCTGGAATTCAGGTGGGAGCCACACATCCAATGAACCATTATCATCTCTGTTCGGTGGAGTCTATGCTTTATTTCATGGTTGCCAAAGAAATTTGAGAGCCTTTACTCAGGGCTGTTTTTAGAATATGCCTCGCTGAGGGCTGTTTAAGAAACCCTTACTGAGAACTGTTTTTAAAGACCTTCTGCTGAGGGCTGTTATAAGAATAACACTTACTGAGGGCTGTAGAATGTGGCAACCATGTTTATTTACAAGCCAGGTTTCACTTCCATCAAGCATTGTGGGTCTAGCACATGCCCTGTAACCTTGGTCTCGACATACCCCTCAGCTCGGCATCCAGCATGTCTCCAAGGTAGAACTTATCTACCACTTCTAGATCACTGTCAGACAGGGTAACATGTTGTGGTAGTTGGGGGTCTGTTGCTGTGGGGTTTCAGCACTTGTGGCAGATAAATTTGGTGGTGCTCGAAAGCTTGACTTTTAAGTCGACTGCATCAGCCATGGATCCATTGTTACACAGGGGCAGTGGATGGAGTTGCTGCCAGCACCCTTGTGCAGGTGCCGAAGGTTTGCGTCTTCATCAGGTCTTACAACTTACATCTAATAATAATAGTTCCAGTATCGGAAGCCTTTCACAACTATTGTACATGTCAATGTCATAGTTTTGGTTTTACTTTCACAGCGTTTAATGCAATCATGTATGTATAAGTGCAGTGATGGGTGAGGTTGCATGCAGACAGGCAAATGAACACTTGCAGCGAAAGAGAAAGTCAGGCTAAGTACTTATCTAGTGTGGTAATTTCTGTTCCTTCCTCTTAACTCTTAACAGCTCGCAAATAAGGGGGTGGTAACTCTAATTGGTTGCTTAACTACTGGTGGATGCTTTTACATGTACAAGTTTATCTGATTGATTGTGATTCTACTGCAACAGTTGATTTGTTTAGTGTTAAAACTCGGATAAGCCCACAACTTCTGGAAATGTCTGGATTGTGAACTTAACCCTATAAGCAAGATGTAGATGACAGGATAATCTAGACTTGGTAAGTTACCCACTAGGCAGGAGTATTTTTAAGCACACAGCACAAATAAGGTTATAAAGTCTAAAAGGACCTGCTGGGTCAACTGAATGGTCAGAAAAATAACTGCAACTGGGAATCGAACTCAGGCAACCCTAATCAAAGGCTCAGTTAACTATGAAAGCAGGACAATAAATGGTTTCTCTTACTAAAAATTCATCTTTTTCACAAATAAAAAGAATCCAACACATCTTATTTACATAAAAAGTCTTATTTATTGACCAATCAGCACATAAAGCACAAAAATAGAATGCACAATGAAAGGAACATAAATACATAAGTGGCACAGAATGATGTAAATAAGGCATGGAATATTAGCAGCCTTGGATTATGCTCAGAACATATTTTCAATTTGTGCTTCTGTTACATAAATAGCAGCAGATCTTGCATTCACCCACTTTCAAACTATTTGACAATCATGTATTAAGGGATGACTTCACGACATATCAATGTATTATAGTATGAAATCAAAATATGTCAATAGATAAAACAAAATCAACAAGTCATTTACATTGCACTTTTGTTGGTGATCAACATACCTCTTTGTTATGCCATACACAAAAATATTAGGAAGACTCAAGACAGTTTTACTAATTTACATTCAAAGAAAACAAGGAAAGAAACAAGAGAGGCTAGGTTTCAATATCTCGTTCTATTAATACATATTTTATTGGGGGGGAAAAGCATACTTTTCATAAAACTGTCAAGCTCTAACCTCCTCTTCAGAACATACAGCACTTAAGAAAACAAACATTTGTCTACCAAACTGGATCAATGACCTTAAGAGCTAAGAATGTATAATTTAAAATTAATTTTATAAGGGTAACCTCTTCATCAACTCACATTAGCAGATTTGTCAGACTACATGACAAGAATAAAAAATGTCTGTCTTGTTAGAAAAAACATTTTATTCAATAATAAATTGATCAAGTCTGAATTTAAGAAGAAAAAATATTAAAGGACCTGAGAAACATTCCAACAGAGTCACTTCTAATGAAAATAATGTATAACTTATGTTAAAAAAATTAAAGTTTTTTATTTAAGTTGATTAAAAAAAGTTTTTTTAAATCTAACTAGATTTTATGGATATGGGCTTTTCCTTTTTGGCAGTGATATGTTGTATTTTCTTAAATACTTTCAATTCAGATGACTAAAATTAATATCATTAATCAACCAAAAAGGCACTTATTAACATAATAAATGGACAAAAAGTATATGTACTGAACTTTATGTCAAAAATGGCGACTGAGGAGTCCCATCAATCACATTCATTTGCCAACATTTACTCATCTTTAATTCTGCTTGCATAAGTGCCAATTACTGAAAAGGATTAAAAAAAAACTGTTTGCCCTCTACGTTATGTTGTTTTGCAATTAAGCTGCTACTGTAACGTCAAGAGAGAGAGAGAGAGAGAGAGAGAGAGAGCAAGATTGTGGGATTTGTTTCTTTTAATGGCTGACAAAACTGAAAAAATAAATCATGTAAGAAAAATACAATCATGTATGACAGCAGTGAGTTTTAAAAGCAATTTCTGTCATACCTGTGTTTAAATACCTTACTGAGTTTGAAGCAGGACTGATAAGTGTAAAACAAAAGAAATGTTCCTTTGAGGGATTTGTATTCTTGAACTTGAAATCAATATAATTAACTGTCAATAAAGCAAACTGTCTCAAAACAATTTGTAGTCAAATACAAAAGCCCAAATAAGCACAGACTTACAGGAAAATATTGGAATGTTTAATTATTAAATAGTATGAACAAAATGCATATTCAGAGCAATATTTGCAGGTCATCAACAAACTGAAAACACATTTTATACAAATGACGAGACATTAAATTGACACGAGACAGACATACTTTATTGAGTACAAAGTAAATATCTCAAAATTTAAACTAGTCAATACAAATTTTACTTTGTATATAAAGATATATAAACATATTTATAAGCATCTTTCGAAAAAAAAAATCATGTTTGTATATTTCATTCCAAAGTAGTTAAATCTTGTATTGAAAACATTTGTGGAGTAGCAAAATAAATGCTTGAGAAGTTTATAATTGTTTGAATGAGACTTACATAATAGATAATAAGGAAGACTATAAGTATAATGTTATTAATCAAGACAGTTCACCATTTACAAGATTCTATCATAAGAAAACATATGGGAGACAACAACAGATCCTGTCATTATGACCTTAAGAGTTCAATGATATGCACTCTTTGCAATGATTTCAAGGAATATAATTTGTTTGTAAAATTTATGAGACCAGACCATAGTGAATCAATTATAAAAATATAAAAAAGCAACTTTTTTTGTTCTTATAAACTCATACACACAATGGCAGTTTTGAATATTTGAACATTTGCTCTTTTCCCATGATACATAAAGTTATTTTTATATTCTTTAAATATAAACAATTGTGACCACTGACAGAGATCAAATGATAAAATATGAAAGTCAATCATGGTGGAAGTTGTGGTGATAAATGTAAATCATTGTTTTAGAATTTGCAGTCAAACTTAAACTTGCAGATCACTTACAAAGATTTAAAAAAATAAATGTGTAAACATTGTTTAATTTCGTCAGTCGTTGGTTGCTGTTCCATTCAGCAAAATTGAATTAAAAGTTTATGCAATTCACTTATCTCCAATCCAAATTTTTTACCATTAATATCCGATAATCTGCTTTTCAACTATAACTTCTTTTATCATCTTGTGACATTGACTTAAAATCAATCCTTTTTGGTAAACAGTTTAAGATAAAGCATAGAACACATTGAGGAAATCATGTCTTACAGGGTCAGCATTTACATGTCACATTGGAATTTTATGTGTCATTTAAACTTACAATCATTTAAAAGTGGCAATACATGTTTAGATAAATATAGAAAATATGTTAAATACAATGGAAATTGATTGAAATGACATTGTTTGTTTTTTGTACATTACTTATGGTAAAAATGATTATCTTTCATTGATTATTATACAAACATTCAAATATGTAAAAAAAAAAAGGTAAGCACCAAGTTTTAAATTTATTGACTTGTGACAATACATTGTATATTCCGGGGACTAGCAGAGATTATAACATTTTATTTCTCCTCATCTCAAGATGAGTAATCTACACTCATCTACTTCTAAGTAACAACTTTAAGTGAATAACTCACAAACTTTGGGGAAATATGTGTGTTAAAAAAACTATTACATCTTTGGTATTATGAGACAACTAAATTGATACATTAATATCATATTCAAATAAAAAATTACTTTATCTTAAACTTAACTAACATTATCATACTAGACAAACATTTAGTTTCTAAGTCAACAATCCTGTGGTGTGTTTTCATGTTTATTGTATCTGTTAGGAATTGCTTTCTTCTTTTCCTGACTTGTCCACTACCATGCACCTTCATAACCCCAATTTCTCTCATTTATTAAAAGACATTGTTCATTAGCCATTACAAATTATGCAAGAGAAAGTATGTCTTGGAATTTTTTGGCAAATATGTAAATACAAAAAAAATAAGATCTTTGAATGTTTTTTTCTTTTTCATAACACAAATAATCTGTCTATCTATAACTCATTTCACCAATGCATGAGATTCTAACTTCAAGGCAAGATATGTGCCCTACTTATATTCAAATAGCTGCTTGTATTAAAAGTGTCAAATTAAGAAGAAAAATGTAACTTTAATGTTGCAGTTAATAAATGTCTGATGCAACCTTGTCATTCATAGATTACAACAATGAAAGTCCTTCGTAAAGATCTCAGTTCTCTCCTTCAACCTACATGCAAATGGTGATTAAAATGATACATAACATCAATTATGTAAACTTGTGAACATCTTGACATGATAATGAAGAGAAAAATAAAATGTCTTACTAAATGCCTTACAATCAGAGGGATTATATCTACCTATGATAATCATGTTGAACAAAAAGAAAGACAGAACAAAAATCAAGCTAAATAAATGAGTTAATATGGCAAATAAATTGATCGTATATTTTAAGTATTCAAAATATAAAACTGGTATAAAATGACATGTTTGAGTATAAAACTGTATAGCAGAAATGGGTCATGCATATTTGAGACTTGGTTGAGGGATATGACTTATAAATGTACAATTTACATGACTGTACATTTTTAAAGGTGAAGTTCACACCAAAAGACGTAAAGTTTATATGTTCAAACATTATTTACAAAAAGAGAACCGTGTATGATAAATAAATAAATGAATGGACTAGATTTGCACCCTCAGTATCAGAGACTATAACAACATCAATATATTGGCATGAGAAGTGACCCAGTAAAAGGGATTAAAATAAAGCAGGAAATACTCATCAATGATGCTTAATAAATCGTCAATGAAATTTGTAACAAAATAAAAAAGTAACAAAAAATGTTGACAAAAAAGATCACTAAATGGGATCACTGGATTTATGAATATAACCGCTCCTGTGATGTAGTACAATAACATGCGATAAAGTACAAAATAACAATGAAAACAACTCAAGAATTTCTACACTGAATCAAATCAATGTTGGTTTTTTTCCTTGAAAAAATGTCTATAGACAAGATTGATTTCTGCATTAAATAAAATAGAATGAGACTATTGTTAGCATTGGATTTCTCATATGATTGAGACGACATAACAATAATGATAACTTTCATATACTTTTTCTCAAATTTATACTTTTCGAAGATTTCAACATGAAAACTTATTTTTTCCAATAACCTTTGCTGCCATGTATCTTAATGCCATTCTTAATTAAACCTGCAAAAATAAAACAATGGACCAGAACTTCTGTCACAGATTTAAACAGAGTTGCAGTGCGAATGTGGCCCCATAATACCAATGCAACCATCATTTTAACTCAAGAGACAAGAGTGAATAAAAATAGAAACATTAATAAATCAATGCCATTTTCAAACTTTAAATACAGTTGAGCCATTGGAACTTTGAAATAAATTGACAAAGTAATTACAAAAATTAAATAATATTTTTCTTCATTAAATGCTGCTAACTGCATCTCATTCAAGCTTATTGTAAACAAAAAGAAAATTGTATCATGTATGCTAATGTATTTTGATTTAATATTGTCAATATCATCTGTTCTAAGTAACATTATTTTAGAAATCATTAAAGACAAAACATAAGGTATTACACAGAATGACATCATCATTTAACAGCAACGGTGACACATATCTTGGAATTGAAATTATTCCAATAAATATCTTACAGACAAAAATATCAACATTTGCATCAACTTTGATTTATTTTAAAAAAAGACCCTGACTCCCAGTAGAGATATGGGGGGGGGGGGGTCACTGATGACAGTTTATAACCACCCTCATAAATGTTCTATCAAACTTATACATCAACTGCAAAATATTGGTAGAAGACATTGTTTCTCTCTAGATCAGCATGGTGTCTATTTAATCTCTCTAAATCCTCAGCATCTAAAGCTCGTGACATTCTATTATTGCTCTCTGTTGAGGTGAACATGAACCTAGACTGGAGTTCATCCACATAATCCTTGATTAGTTGAGCAATTTGAGTGGCCTGTGGACATATAAATAAGTCAATTATAACATACTTTCTATGGTTGAACATTAGACATTGTTACATATAATCATAAAGTTCCGGCAAAGGAAACACGCTGACTACATTTTCAGATGTGCATCATTCCACGATACATGCATGCATCCAACGTATTAATACAAGTCAGAAATAAAAAGGTAACTCTTGTAGAACATGTCAGTGCAAACACTTAATATTGTATTATTCTGTCGGGAAAGTTTCTAAAGATCTAATTGTTACACATTCCAGGTAAAAGGTGAAATTTGTCAAATAATATGCTTTTCAAATGTAAGATCATGTTTAAAAGTTAAATGTAACTCCTCAGCAAAAAATACAACCATTCAATCCTGAAGTAGTACAGACATCAGTCAAGAGAACAGTTATATTTTTTTCTTCAAAATGATGACAATAACAAATATTTTGGATAGAGCGTTCTTCCCCTTAAAATTTTCAAGATATGAAATTAGTATCACTTATAAGCAGATCACCACAGGATGTTTGTGAGTTTTCTTATCTGTTCACCTTTTGGAATATGATTGGTGTTTCAAATATATACAATGCTGATGCCATTAGAAAAAAAGAAGAATACTAACAGGCTTTAACAAAAGCAGCTGATGGGCTTTACGAAAAAATCTAAAATGAAACCGGATAACATCAGTATTGATGAGAAAAGATACCCCCAACATAGAGGATATCCCAAAAGACCTCACCCTGAACGGAAACAGCCTCAAAGTCGTCAACAAATTCTGTTATCTGAGAGACATGCTGGATGCTGGCGACGACGCACAGTCCAGTTTAATTACAAGAGTGAAGTGTGCTTGGGGTAAGTTAAGAGGCCTCCTACCACTACTGACATCAAAGGCCCTCCCAACTAAAGTAAACGGAGAATTGTACAAGGCATGTGTACAGACTGTCATGCTCTACGGCTGTGAGACCTGGCCTGCCAAGCTTGAGGACTGACAGAGACAATGACAATGATCTGCTGGATGAGCCACAGTCCACTTCAATGGTTTGGCCACATCATAAGAAAGGAGGAGAGCAGCTGGTTGAGGTAGGTATAGGACTTGGTGATCCCAGGTGATCCTGACGCTGGCTGTCCCCCAAAGTCCTGGAGAGAGGTTATCACAGAAGACCTCAAAGTTAAGGCCTAGCACCAGAGCTTGCCCTGAATCGTGACATGTGGCGAAGTGCCATTTCTAGGGAAAAAGTGTAACCCATGCTAGATGGAAAACACACTATAATTGATGATGATAATGATTGAACCAGAACATTCTTTTGCAATTACTTAACATCCAGGCAGTACACATATATTTAAGTACAAAAAACAGCTTTTACCAATTACTAAATTTGACCAGGAAAAAAGGTGCATATTCTTGTAAGTTATTACAAACAATTATAAATCATAAGCACAAAAGAACTGATGTACTTACCTGATTTGTGTTGAACATAAATTTAATGCCCTTGGCAACATGTCCAATCACAATCATAATACTTTTAATGGCAGGACTAGAGTGAACAATGTCTGCATAACAATATGAAGACAAGATATTCTGTTGAAAAAACAAGAGACTCAACATGAATAAACACATCTAAAGAATTTAATTTCTTATCTTAGATATTTTGGAACATCTTTCAATCGTTCTTAAATGTGAAAAAGTAAATTGAGGGCATAACTCCAAATTTGTGATTTTTGTCTTTAATTTCACCAGCATTGCCTTAATCATCAAGATAGCCAAACAAAACGATTGCTTCTAAGAATATCTTATATCAGATTTACACAACTATGCATCAGGAAATGACTTAACGTCTTCTATCAATGTTTGTAACATGGAACCATGTGTTCATACCATTTGTCAGAGCAAAGAAAGTATTAAACTTCAATCAATAATCATCTTTAATGATTTCATGAAAAGTTGAACAAAGTGTCCCTTTTTACACGTTTAAAAATAATAGAATTGGATAAACTTCTATTAAAGATGGTAATTTCTGAAAAGTTTTAAATTTAGAAACCATATAACTTAATTACTTAAAGTAAAAATTGTCTGAATATAGCATAGTATAATTGATTTTTCTGTTGCCATGTGCATGGCCTTGTGGTATGTTGCAGGACTTGTAAGCAAGAGGTCCAAGGTTTGAATACTTCCAGGGCCTAACATTTTTTATCTTAAGAAAGAAATATCACGTTCCTCACTCTTTACAGGTAACTGACTATAAGCAGACGTCTTTGTAAAATTGTAAGGATTAAGCTCCTAATAGAGAGATCTACATCTTGAAATGTGCAACATAAATGCCACGATTTTCATGTTATGTGGCAAATTTAACGCCAAAAAGTTATACCAGTATAAAAAACATATGATCTTATCAAAACTCTACAAACATTTTGATATCTTCAAATACTGTTTGAAGCTTTAAAAATCACATTGTTCAAATTAATAAAAACTTACAAAGCTGTTCATCTCCAGTAAATAGATGCCTTTTTGATGTACACCTAGCAACAGTTTCTTTGGCATAGTTGATGTATAAGTTTGCTGCATAAAGGGAAAAAGAAGAAACATTTATGAAAAGATGAACAAAAGTGATATGTACTCTTTAGTTTTTCGAAAGTTGGGTATCAGGAGTTAGAGCATATTCTTTTGTGGTAAGCTGTCATTGCTTTCCATGCTGCCTTTACTTTCTCTTGTCCTAAACATGTTAGCTACTCATTTAACGGGTTTGTCACATAAAAATCGTAGTCAAACCAAGAGTCAAAACAAAGTTGGTTGATAGAACATGAGCTATTACCAGCTGAGCTACCTATACAAAGTTAATGCCTTAGACTCAGCTAAACATAATAACAATGTTTCACTTTTTCAAACATTCTCCCAGTCCTTAGAAGAGGGAAGGTCTTCTATTTCTAGACAATAAAAGAAAGGGGAATTTATATGTAAATAACATTACAGATCAGCTTTGATGTATCAACATTTTAACTAAACGGGTCTAAACCAAGTCACTGTTAAAGCCAGAATCAGCATGCATACTCAATTTGAGTGAACTGATAAAGAGTAAGAAGAAGTGTAGGCCTTTATTTCTTTTCTTTACTCATTCTCATCTTAAATTAGCCTTGTGACCATTAAGAGTGAAGAGTGCTTAGTGAGATTATCTTCTAAACTAATAAATGCTAACTCTAAGTGACTTACAGAGACTTCAAAGATGGTTGCCCCGAAAAGAGGCCAATTTTTTAGGAGATTGATGAAAGACACTATGGCCTGGTTTGGACTCATGTCCAGAACTGTCTTGTGGGTGGTGGCCACTTCCTCTGGCCTCACTGTGCACCTCATGTCCCTTGGTAATATCCTCATCACCGACCTGGAGGACATACAATGTAAATGAAGGTAAACCAAATCATAATTTTACTTTTATATGATTTTCCATTATCATTACATACTTAAGAATTGATACGTTTTCTATTGAGTATCTTATTTAACATAAATTGCATTATCAAATAAATATTGTAAAATACAATTCAATTAAACTATCATTAGCATCCTCCCAGTAAAAAACCTAACCCTTGGTACTCAAGACCATTAGCTTGTATTCAACACCATTAGTTTATATTTTGTTAAATAATTATCTAATGGAAGAGATAATAAAGAAAAAAAAGATGCAGCTTGATTTTCAGATGAGGAAACTCATGCATACTCTTTAAGACAATTTTAATATTTCAAACAGATTATGGAAATCAGTTTAACTTGTCTTTGGAGCCATCTGTACTGGCAGCCACTTTTGACTTGAGTACCATAGTGATTTTTCTCTATATTTTGAATGTTAATATTGTTGCCACTTAGTTGATTGTAAGTATTTCCCCCATTAACATCCCAACCAAGGACTGTAGAGTCGCAGCAATCACGAGTCACTGGCTGGACTCGAGCCTGTGTCCTCCCATATGTGAGGCAAGGGTGTTACCCCTGAGCCCATCACGCCTCCAGACCATTTGTAACGGTGGCCACTTTTGTCTTACAGAATTGGATGTATGCTTATACAAGTTTAACTGAATTCTTTAAGCTTTCGGCACTTGATGTAAGAAAACACAAAAAGTCTTTTAATCTCAAGCATATCTGAAACACATCTACAAGTTATTGGTAGCAAACTTAAAATGATTATCATAAAATGAAAGCACTCTAGGGAAAAGCTTAGCCTGCACCATAAAGCCATTAATGTATTTTTTCAAAATTGTTCATATATATCAGCGTTAAAGCCCCATCAGCTACATCGAAATAAAATTAAATACATAAAAACTAAAAAAGCATCAATTATGTAATTTCATGTGCTTCACAGCAGTCTCAAAGCAATACAAATAGCAATACTAATCTACATCAATTATCTAAATCACAAAAAGAAAAGAGGGTAGGCTAGGGTTGTAATGGGGAAGGGAATAAGGGCACAAAACACAAAATAGAAAAAGAAAGCATCTCCACAAAAGATGTAAAATTATATAAACATTTGTAGACAATATTTCACAGGACTTACGCATAATCAATATCAGCTGACTTCATGTCCTCTATTTCAGATTGAACTTTCAAGGCACAGAGGTGGACCTAGCGACAACATTGAAATGTGTAAAAGCAATCAATAAAAAGAATGTCACTTATACTAACTAGTCAAACAAGCTTCATCAACAATAACATTGTTATTTTCTATGGGAATAAATCTAGCTGTAGAAGAAGGAAACATGAAATAAGCAATGGTGATGGGCGGTATTTGCAACAACTTATAGATTGATAGGATTACCAATCATACTGTCCTTGGATGTTATGCTCAACGCTGAGTTTATCCAAATATCGGATGAAGAAATGTTACCCTTATGAGTAACTGTTCAAAGTAATCAGTTACTAAAAGTGATAACTTAAATTGTTTGATTTCTTTTATCTACATCTAAATCTTCAAACTTTCAAGAAATCTCAATAACATTAGGTTCGCCCATCACTCCTCAACAATGTCAATTCATGCATTGTAATACAGAGAGTAAAAACAACTAATTATCATCTCAAAGAACAAAACAATATTGGCAAACATGCTGGGTCTATTATATTTGTCGACTCCTAGATCTTAATGAAAAATATTTTCAAAAATACGACTGCATGCATGCAGTCTGATAATCATCCTATTTGCTTAAAAATTGACTTGAGTGATGTTTGTCATGTTCATTATTTACCTTCAATCGCTCAAGAAGATTGTCTCATGACAAAATTTCTAACACTACACACTTTAACTCAATCGTGGTTTCAACTAGTGAGTGTGTAGATTGTCATTTGACCTGATGAAAAATGAAAGGCTGGTCATCAGCCTGAAATGTTGTTATGAGAAAATCTTCCCAACTAATTGAAGGTAAATTACCAATATGATAATCATCCTGTCTTAATCAACATTACCTTATCTAATAAACTGTATGCTCTCAAATATATTTATCTTAAATAAAATAAATTTCCACTTCAAGGAAAGTTTTCAGCAAAGTGTTCTTATTCCCTTGCTAATACTTGCAAATAAATCTAATCATGTTATGATTTCAGATAATAAGGAAACTGCCATCCTCTCTTTATTGAAACTGAAAAGTGAGATGAAAAAAAAAAGAATCGCTTGTGGTAACGGCAGATCTCACGTAAAGTAACAATTCCACGCCTTTTAGGATGAGGTATCTGAGAGCCCCCTACAGCTCTCTCAAAATTCAACATGTTTATAAAAGCAAGATATCTATTTTTTATTGTTTTTCTAAATAAAGTCTAGTTGATATGGTCTTGGGATATCATCTGCACTTCATGGACCAAAAATCCTTGCCTAAGACACATCAGTACATGAGTGAAGCAAAGCAATGCCTTGCATAAAAATGATGTGGCTACAACGACTAAAAGAATGCACTATAGCTATGATACAGAAAAATATCAGTTGAGGTTTGAAATGATTGTCTTGAAACTATAGTTTTGAATGAAACAAAAGGAATCAAAATGATGAGAACAAACATAAAAAGAATTGCTTATTATTAAAGTTTTATTAACATTGTCAGCTGACTATTAAAAGAGGATCGACCATTTCTACAGGTTTTGGCAGAATTAAGTACAGACATTGAAACTGTGCAGTATTGGTAAACTTTTTCTTTAATAACTGACTAATCAAATTTGAATTTGTTGTTAAATATCAGATTCAAGGACCACTAATCTCCTTAATATGAATTGAAATATTTCTATAGAAGTCATAATGTAGAGGAAAATGATGCCCAAACAGAAATCAGAAAACTATATCCTGAATATATGCCAAATCAGGAAAGGTGGTAAGGTTGTCAAAATCTGAACGGCGTCACATTGACATTATCATTATATTCTACTTGATCGCTTTCCCTAATCTCATCTTCATATAACTGATTCACTCATTAAATTAGTAGGTCATCAGTCCTGGCTAAAATGTTTCAATCTCATCTTGTACAGAAATTGAAATTTACCAAAAAAGAGAGCAATTCTATGAAAGAGATTTGCACACAAAGAAACAGCCATTGTATCATTTTTATTACTTATCATATTGGGTCAAAGGGTTAATAATGAAAGCAAAGATCTTACTGTAAAAAAGTAGATTAAATGATAAGATGACATTTGTGTGACACATGTGATTTTCTGTTGAAAAACTACATATAAAGAACAATAGCAAATTGAGGAAGCTGCCTTGATGCAGATGATATAGGTGAATACAACTATCTTATATTCTTGTCATGCTGTCTTATCTACATAATAATCTATTGAATATAAATTGTGTACACCACTGGTTACAAGATAAATATATCTTTTTCTACTCTCTACTCACCGCCTCCTTATGTGACACTGGGATCCTGGCTTCAAACACATCCTCTATTAACTGATTGAACAAAAGGTCACATTCTACAGGGTCACTGAAGTTCACATAGGGTTCGATGAACAGACGTTTCTGAATGAAAATACAATTCAAATAAATTTATAAACCATTTATTGAACATGTGTTGGATAATTTTTAGAAGAAAAAAAAGCTAGGGGTAAAATAATATCCAGTTGTCAATACTGACAAAACACCTAGAGACTTTACTCAGCATACCAATACTTTTAAATTATGACGCACAACTTGATTATGCATCCTGGTCACCTTATATTATCTACTTAAATTATAAAAGAGAAAGTTTTAAAACTTTCTTATGTTTTTTTTTTTATCAAACTGTTCTGGAAAAATATATGTTAAATCGCTGCTGAACAATTAATTTATCACAGAGTTAAAGAATTCTTTCTAACTGTCACTTTAAATATCAAAATATTTTCTGAAATTGGAAAGTGTCCTAAGTTGGATGAGGGTAAGCATCCAAATGTTTCAATAAAAGTTTATAAAATGTTGCTTACTCAAAATCATTCTCTTAGATTAT
>JAUUEB010164998.1:0-14221 GCA_032362205.1 Clione limacina
TAAAAGTTAAGAAGTGTGTGTATTGTTGGTCAAATTTGTTCACAGGGTTTTAAAATTAATCAAGTAACTTTAAAACAAAATTAAACTCCTCTTCAAAAATGTAAGTCTTGGTCAGTTTAAATACCCCCCCCCCTAGAGTGAATACCAAACCGTTTTTAATGAACCTTATAATTAAAAAAAATTTCCTTGTGATGTAATCGCTCATCAAAACAGGAATTGTGACGGGGGAGGGGGGGGGGGGTTAAGGATATTTTTTCCGTCTTTAGTCTTTGCATTTAACAACAAACGAGGGGTGCGGGATCCCACTTAGATGATGTAGTTAATAAATATGCCTTAATATGTTAATCGAAAATATGCTGATATGTTGAATAAAGATGACAATTAAGATACAAATGTCAAATAAGCAACACGTGACTTATTTCATCTACTAAATGTGAATGTTTTATTGCAAGGACTACATTAAGACGATTGATTTTTTTAAACGTTTGTGCCTGACTATAACTAGTTGATGATGTGTCGAAGCAGAGAATTAAAATGTTTGAATACCAAAGCCAGTGCGAGTGCAGACGCCCACCAATTAAAGAACTCACACAGCTTGATGGCAGGAAGTCTTGATGAATGGCAATCCTGGAAAGAGCTCTCTAAGTGCTGCTGTTGCCCTCAGCTAAGTTTTCTTTCGACACACAACATCAATGTTCCTTGCAGTAGAGAGAATCAATAGTGCAGCATTCCCCTTGAGGCTAATTTCTGCAATGTTATTTCTTTATTGTTGCTATATCCCAAAACAACCAATTTGCTTGGAGTCTGGGATGTGCACGCTATTTAAGCTTAAGCTTCTTCAGAATACAGTCATAGTTGCTCGCCAGGTCCAAGGTGGAAGATCGCAGCCGGAAAAGTTTGATCTCAAAAGGTGCAGTACTTTAAATGGTTTTGGGAAATAGATAGTGGTGCATGTCTAAAAGGTTGTGTTATTTTCTGATAAATGATTCTTGTTTTGGCTTTTAATTCTATAAGCTTGCAGAAACCTTTAATATGAAAAATATAAACTGGCGAAGAAAATTCAATTTTTTCAAAACAAAATGACAAAACCAGTCTAGTTCAGCTACGAATCAGAATTTCAATAATCTTATAACTGCCAGGACCCAAACAAAATCTTACAACTCGTACGATTATGCATTTAAAAAAATATGGTTTTCATTAAATGTTCTGTCGTATCGTTGCTGAAGTTTCAAAGCCGGTTGTTTGATCTTGTTTAGTGTTTGTTTCCATATTTTATATTGCTTGCAATTTGTCTTATCTGAATTATCAAACTTGTCATTTGTATACAGGAATATGTTAATGAACTATGATTTTTAATTTTTTCTAAATTCACGTCTGTTCCTTATTATTTATTTTGTATGAATAAGTTATTTTTATATGTTTCAAAGGAGGAGTGCCCACATAGAACATACGAAACATCACGTGGATATCATCAAAAAATAGACATAATGGACGCTTTAAAAGCAAGTGAACTGGACCTGGTGAATAGAGACCCAAACTGTATCAACGGTCATGTCAAGGTATGTATTAATGATATGCATTTGATGTCATAATTTATCTTAGGCGGGGTTATATATTAAATAGAAGATTAGTTATATTCGGAAGTCAAACATTACGAACGATAAAAAATGCACGCTTTGTTTTATTTGTGTCAATAAATTATCTGCGTATCATCAATAGAGACAATTTAGTTCTATTAAGGCTGTTTTGTGTATGTAGGAAGTCCCTGAAAACCATATATTTTACTACATGTGTGAGAGTAAGCATATACACCTTCAATGACTGGTTTGCGCATTCGAGTTTCTGCATCCGAAGATTTAATTGTTTGGCGTTATGTTATAGACTCTTGGGACTATGTTCGAGAGCAACGCCTATCGTGGTTGCATATCTCAATTCTTGAAAGATACTCTCAGCTCTTGAAATATTAGTCTGAATGACTGAATGAACAGGTATTTGTAAAGGTAAGGTGTTAACGGAACAGGTATTTATAAAGGTATGTTTTTAACGGAACAGGTATTTGTAAAGGTAAGGTGTTAACGGAACAGGTATTTATAATGGTATGTTTTTAACGGAACAGGTATTTTAAAGTTAATGTGTTAACGGTTCAATCAATACACGATCGGTTATATTGTCGACGGTTCTACTCAGACACATTTTACCTGCTCCTAAACAGAAGACTAAAGGAGTAAGACGGCTCCTACATCTTGCCGAGTCACAGTATACGTAGTCAGAATTAGTAGTTTGCCTTTTCCGTCATCTTCCTTTATCTCTAGATGAACTCGCACAATTTTTATACTAACAGTGAAGTGAAGGGAAGTGAGCCTTAATTTTTCGTGAATACTGTTACAAAATATATATTACTAGCGGATTTACCCGGCGTTGCTCAGGTTTATTCAATCTCAAATCAATAATGCCCTTTCGTCGGTAATAGCAGCCTACAAAATGTTTTATGGCTTAGTACCGGGTCTTGCCCGGGAAGGATACAAAAAGAAAGAAACACGAATTTTGCTGTCTTTTTAACCACCCTGTAGACCCCCTCTCTCTCTCCACTTTGCGCAAATATGCCATCACCCCTTTTTTAAATCATATTTTTAAACATCCCGTATTATAATTCACTTTTGGTTTCAGTGTTTGTTTACATTTTTCTTAATACGGAAATAAAAATTTGTGTTAATTACGCTGCGTCACATCTATTATGTGCGCCAGGGAGAGGATGCAAATGTTTCCATATGCCATCTTTGTTCTATATTTTCTCTGTAAAATTCGTACCAAAAACTAAAAAGCCCATAACTTTCTTCCAGTCGGCCGATTGTCACCAAAAGCTTAATCACACATGTGGTAATATCTACCAACATTTTGTAAAGTTTCAGATTGATTGAGTCAAAACAACTGTGGCTGTAATCCCATTGCATACACACAAACACACAAATAAATAAATGAATGGATTTTGAATTATATTATGTAGATTTGTCACTTTACAGTGCTTGCTCTGTGCTGCCACTGGTACACATTGGTACACATTGGTACACACTGGTACACATTCATGAATCGGATTAATGTGTTTTTCCTCATATTTAGTAATTACTCTCAGTCATTAGCTATTTGAAGCTTCCTTGTCAGATCCCATTCTGAAATTGATGCTATCTTTTGTTTTTCAAAACGTGAAGCATATAAGCAAAGTAGATTCCAAAGCGCGAAAGTCTTGCCCTTGTTTGATACGACTATTGGATGTGAATGGGAATTCATGTAAATAATATGTCTATTTTTACCAGACCGACTGATTAATATTGTGATTTGTTCAAAATCCTGGCTACGCGCCTGGACACAAGCATATATAATAATGTACTATTTTTCTTCTCAAACTGAAATTTTAATGAAGTTGTCTGTATCAATCAGGTCGCCTTCGAGGATGTCATCGCCGAGCCTGACGGTGCTCACTCTATTGACTGTATTTGGAAATTGTCCTACACATGCTTCAACTGTTATAAGGGATGCGCTTACAAGTTCCTGACCCTCTGTTTTGCCATTCCTATAGCTATGGCATGGGGCTGTGAGTTTGCTACAATCACCTTTGACCACGTCTGGTACATCACTCCTTGTATGAGAGTCTTCAGCATCTACTGTGGCTCCTACCAGAGGATTTGGGGAACCTGCCTCAATTGCTGCCTCGCACCATGTTGTGAGGCTCTTGGTGCCGTGTTTTCGCAAATACGGGTCACTAACGTTACGGGCTAGTTATCCATTTGCCACAGCAACTGGTTCGTTTCAAGAGAAATAAACGAAATGGACTAACATCACTATGCACCTCAATATGCAACATCTTCTCTTGTCACGAATTCCAACAATTTACATACAAAATAATTCTTCATGCATTGCATTGGATTTGGCTGCTTTAATTTAGTACACACAATTTTAGGACGTGCTCAGAAGGATTAAAACGTGATATATATTCAGGCTCATTACTCCTATAAGCTCCAAAAAGAACTCCTCCTCGAATTTGTGTTGTTCTGAGAAGATCAATGCACTTAGCTTATGATTTAGCGTTATGGAAACAAAATAATTCTGAATAAGCTTATGTTTACATTTTTGGTGATATTGTTTTGACTTTATCTTTTTAACTAAACAATTTGTTTTCAATTTTTGTTATTCCGTTTTGATAATTGTTGTTTTTGAGTTTAAAGAAATATTCAATTTAATCAGGTTTGTTACGCTGCAACTGTGATGACCGTCAAGTAACATAATGAAATATTAAGTGTAATCAATTCCTATGCTTATTCGTTACGGTCTGTTAAATAGCGATGATAAGATCAATGCCTGTGATATATTTTTATCTGATGTTTTTTCTCAATAAAAACTTATCATTTACACAACATTTTTGCTGTTTTCCGCTACAATTCGTTCAACTGACACAATGTTTTCTGCAGACTGCATTATTATTAGAAATTATCTCTCTGTGTTTTTAAATCAGTGTGGCGCGTAGAATCGACGGCTTTACGCAAGAACTGGATATCTGCATTTCTATAGCTTTAACTAAATTCCCGCAATTTAATTTAAGTATAAAAATGCAGACATCCAGTTATTGCACAAGGCCGTCGATTATTTACGCCACCTTTCATTGTGTTCTAAAACTTAATACAAGAAACGAAAAGTGCTTTTTATTCTCTGGTTGTTTATATTAGATTATTTTGAGTAACTGCAAGAAACGTGTAATATCTAGATATACATTTCTTGTAGAAGCTTTTACTTCTAAGCGAATAAAGATACAGATTTGAATTTTATACAGGTTAATCTATAGGTCATTGACTTACACAGTAGCATTAGTTGAGTTATTAGATTTGTGCAGATATCCAGTTCGTGCTCAAAGCCGTGGATACAATCATTTACAGATACGTGTTGTTGACTGTCTGCGTGCATTGATTAGTTCAACTTCAGACCCAGATAACAATTCATGCATCAGCTAAGATTCAAACAAGACCTACCTTAATTTACAAGGAGACATTTATAAATATCTGACCGGCACGGTCAGTAAAGCCACGTTATAGTATCAATGAGACAGATTACAGTCACTGATGCGCCTTGAGTGTGCATTTGGGTATATTAACGGCAACACTAAATCATGTAGATGCAGAGGCGGCAACAGGGAAAATAAAGAAGGGGGGGGGGCTTGACCCAAAAAAGGACATTTTCTCAATTTTAAAAGGGCACCTCACACTACCTAAACCTAACCCCCCTTTGAAAACTCCTCGGATTTCGGCCACTTCATTTTTAGAAAGGCCTTTTCCAGGGGTGAAAATATGCCTTTTTAAAATTAAAAATGTCCTTTTTTTCATGAAAAGTGCCCTATTTCTCTGAAAAGTGCCCTTTTGTTTCAAAAATTAAGTTGAAAAATTCCGCTTTTAAGAGAAGTATGCCTTCTTATTCTTCTTTCCTTCTTTTTTTCTTCTTTTCTTTTTTTTCTTTTTTTGAAAAGGGCATTTTATGCCCCCTCAAAAAGGGGGGATTAAGCCCCCAAGCCCCCCCGTTGCCGCCCCTGTGTAGATGTGACGCTCTGTTAAGACGCACACCCCTAATGTGCTTGACTTGTATGCGCAGCAGTACTTGCGGCTTGTTTACTGAACAATACAGGCTTTGTGCGTAAACGATTAATTCATTCAACGAAATGTTCGCCAAACTTCAAATGTGTGATGTATAATTTTTTGCTTCACTCATTAGGGAGCGGACAGAAGCTCTTATTCAAATAATTCACTTCGCAATTTGCTTTTAAATGTGCAGTATTAGCTACAGAAAACGTTATTATTGGCTGCCACAATAATCACACGTTTTCTAAGAAACGTATAATTATTTCTGTTTCTTGTATTTTTTCTGATAAAACTGCTCATGTTGAAGTCATTTTTAAGAATGAAAGTTGACTACTTCTTCAATTTGAAAGCTTGGAAAAAACTCTTAAAAAACAAGTACATATTATACAAATTTCCATAGTGATCGCCAAATAACTATGCACAATTTGTATAATTGCATATTTAAGTCACATTGAAAATGATTTGTATTTCTAACCATGACAAATATAATGTCGAATATCATTTCTGCTATTTAGGAAAACAACCGACCCTAAATTATAAAAAGACTGCTTAGACCAAAAATAACAAATTATGATAAAATATGCACATTTCTAAAATTTGACTCTGAATTTAACTCATATTTATCTTTGCAATTCTTAATTACAAGCGTTCAAGTTTCTTATGATGTACAGTTTGACTTAACATTCTATAGTTCTTCTAATACGGGATCGAGGGCTTCAGTTCTCCTGGCTTGATGATGAATGGTTTTGACGACAAGGATTTGATATAAGTAAAGGAAACCTATACGTCAGGACAAATTGTTCCGATCTAGGAGGGATAACACCTCAAATTAAAAGCAACAACAATATTTTTAAGAAATTTTGCCCCACGATTTCGTTAACATTTGTTTTCTTTTGTCGGAATATAATAATAAACATAATAATGGTTTATAAGACAAGTCGGTCACCGACATCTTTCCATAAACATTAACAACGTAAACAACACAAAAAAGTGAGAAAAACTTTCTTTCAGGAACATCTATAACTGTATCAGGCTCGATAATAGAATTAATGATAATGACTACTCGCAAGTCAATAAAGATAACAATTTTCAATCAATAACAGTTATGCTTTATTAAAATGAGGGAAGAAATATATGCTGCGTTCCTCTGACTTGAAGGGTGGGTGTCTTGATGACTGCAACTAAAGAGATGGAGGTATCATGAGCAAGTATAGCGAGGGGGCATCAACAAGAAAATAACGATGGACCACGGTTGCTAGCGACGGACGTTTCCAGATAATGAACATCAATGTTTAAAATCGAATGAATCGATCAATGAAAAATAAATCAATTTTCCGATTAAGGCAGCAATGTTATTGCTCTCCCTCTTCTATTATTTCTGTTGTTTTGTCTCTAGAAACCTGTGTTCTATTTAAGTATTTAAGGCTGACTCTGGCGTCCATAGATACATAGATCCGGACAACGTTGACCAAGGAGTATCACCTTTTTTAGAATTTAGGCGTTCAGTAAGTGCAATTTTTTTATCATACATAAAGCGTTATTTCATCCTTTACTTCATCTTCGTGTATTTGATAACTGTTTTCATTTTACCATTATTTTAACAACAATTTAGACAATATCGACGTGTCAATTTGACATATAAAACTGCTTGCAATTAGAATCAAACTTTGTAAGTATCATACCTGTAGAATAAAAAAATAATGAAACAACAATTTCACAAAATGGTATCAGTCTTTTAAAACACCCTGTACGTGGTAGTATTGATATTGCTGATATGGAATTTGTTTTCATAATAATTTTATTTTCTTCAATTCCCATATAAAAGGATTTTTTTCATGAATGGAGGCTTTTTAAGATACACTCACAGGGATTGTTGTACCTATGTTATTGAAATAATCACTTATGAAATTGGAATAATTACATAATATTGACTATTTCTATCGAAAATAATTTTCACTTTAAAAGAATGAGAAACGTATCCATTATTTAAATATACTTCCGATGATGAAACGATCAGTTTCGTTTTTACAGGTTTATTGTGTAACTTCCTGTTAAGTATGATACATAGAATACGCAGTATACAAAGAAATACAAACAACACGTCCAGATATAAAAAGCATCAACGCAAAATACGAATCCCGTGGAAAAAAGAATCCAGGCGATTAGAGGAAAATGCTTTAAAGATGTTGAAATACTACAAGAAACTTTTCAAAACATAACAAAATTCCCAATTAATGAAAACTATTAGGAACAACTTTTATGAATAATGAGACAATATGCCTCTGAAACTCTGACGAAGAGAGGTGCTTTAAAGAAAAATAGAAGCATGTACAATTAAGATTCGTATATCCATGTCATTAAAATGATAATGGTTTTCAGAAAAAAATATCAAACAAATTACTTACAATTTATGATTGACAACATGAATCTTAAACAAAACGGATGTTTTAGCAAGGGTAGGAAAAGATGATTTGGAACAAAAAATTGGATTAAAAGAAATAATTTGAAGGAGTATTTTTTTCACAGATATGTGGCATCGGTATATTTGATAATGTTATACAGATACTCAGTAACGTTTCTATTGATTGTAAAACAAACTTTATAATTGATGAGATCGATATTGATGACATTATTGTAATAATGATTTATTCGTTCTAGAACATAAAAAATAAATAAATAAGTATCAGAATAGTTTATCGGACAAGTAATATATACATAATAATAATGTATAACTTTTATATAGCACATTTCCATAGCTGCTCAATGCGTTTTACACAATTATTACCCCGACAGGCAGGGCAGAGACACACATGTACATTCAGAGTATACAAGGTATCAATCTATCAACCTTAGTAAACCTACAAAGACATTCGCTACAACGGATACACACATGTACATTCAGCGTATACAAGGAATCTGCCATTCTTTTAAATGACTTTCTGTCAATATTCAATTTTACTTAACAGGTTCCATAATTATATCCAAATATACTGGTGAACAAAAAAGCGGTCTATTTGTTTATTAGTTTAATATAAATGCAAAATCAGGACTTGAGTGGATCTTATTTTATGAGTTGTAGAGTTTTTTTCAACATATGGTAAAGATGTTCATACATAGTTTCTTTTTAACGATTACACACTTCATGTTAAAATGTCATCAAATTTTGATCAGAATTTTTGATTTTTTCAAAACCGTATTTATTTCATAAGAAATAAACAACTTGTTTTGTTTACCTGATAATAGATAAAATTATAGATACAATTATGGAACATGTTAACTAAAAGGGATATAAAACCACGTGCACAAAATAGTCCACTAATTTCTAGTCGTTTAGGAGGAGAGTGCAAAAAACATGGGTTGTTTTCTCAGCGGAACAACTATGGACATTGACTACAAAACCACACAATGCTATTATTTTGACAATGTATAAACAACTCACTTCGATCACAGCTATCCTGCTGCTTTTATTGACACGAAAATATTTCCAAAAAAATAGAAAAATCACATGTCTTCATGAATGTGTAACTTAATCCGTTCTCACGCAAGAAAATGTTGTTTATGAGAACATTATAACCTTTGAACAAATACTAGCGCTATATGACTAATTCAACCAGTCACCAGGATACACATAACACATAGACGTATGTTTGTTTCCAAACTTTATGTCAGGGTATTTCAGTTGAGAGCCATGGATGTGTGTGTATGTGTACCAGGCGCGTAGACAGGAATTTAAAAAGAGGATAACCTTGAATATTTTTTTTTAAATTGCCGCAAAGCGGCCGAAAATTTGAGATTAGTTAAAAATTGTGCAAATTAAGAGAAACTCATTCTAAAATGGGGGTGGGACATTCCTCCATGTCCCCATGGCTACGCGCCTGGTGTGTACCCACAGTACAAACGTTTACCAACCATATTATACAACAATTAACTATGCAGTCCATTTCTGTTCTCGACACCCTATTATCACCTAGAATTCCCTGTACATCCCCGCCAACGCGTCATGTTAATGAGCTGTTACAATGATGCTGTGTAATTATTGTCCAATTATTGGCATTTATGTTATACATGCATACATCTAAATAATGTTTCAGAGCGAGATCATAAGAGCTAGTAATGTCAACACGTGGTGTCAATAACTTAGTGGTTAGGTCGTTGGTCTTGAGATCAAAATGTCCTATGTTCGAATCCTAACGATTCTAGGGGCGTGCTCCTATTTACCACAAAACACTATTATTATTGATTTAACAGTCGTTCAGATGCCTCTAAATTTTTCAGGGAGTGTGCCCTCGTTTTGTCAAAAGAACGATGACTTGTCTTGGTTTCTCTTACGCCATTTTCTAAGAACAATTCCATATTATTTCATACATTATAATTTATAGACTTATTTAGCTGAAGATTGACTCATTTTAAATACGTACGTATAGCTATAACTGTAGGCGTTAGATCATTAAATTAACAAACGTTAGTCTACATAGTTGTGAAACTTGACACAATTCATTATTGTTATCATAGCTCAAACCTGCCAATCTAACCTGATTTCGTTCGTTGAGTACGTTTTTTTTAAAGGGTAAACGACCTTTGAACTGTTTGCTAAATAGGTTTTAACGATCGGTAATACAAGAGGAATTAACTTTCAAGTAATCAATGGGGTTTTCCTATTATAAACCGAGATAACATCTTTTAGTTCAAAGGTCACCAATAACACTAACAGCAGTTTCGATGAAATTCTGTTGTAAGATAAATGTAAAGTGTTGTTGTTGTTTTCAAAGTGTATGTGACAGCTTTAGTCTCGTTTTTGATGATTAAGGGAATAATCATATTTGTGGATATGACTTGAATAATTCATAGCGAGCACTCAAGAAATATGATGAAATGTTTACTGACTCAAAATATAGAACAACGCGGACATTCACATACTCTTTAATAAACATGCATTACTCAAATTCTTGATAAAAAAAAGTAACGATCATATGTAATCAGACGAACGATGCAAATACGTGTTTTCTTCTATCTATTGGAAGTCGAATAGTGAAAACCCTTGGTAAGCACCTGAGATATCAAAGGCGTAAGCGTGTAAATAAATCACTAAAAATAGACAAGAACCTTCAAATTGCCTTTAAAAGGTACCATGTGCATCAACTATTTCAAACACAATCGAACTAACTTTAAAGACCACCTGTGTACTATAGAACAGCTGGAATTAATACTCAATGCTGAGTCATCCAGCTCAAAGAAAGAAGAAGAACAAAAACCAACTTTTTGCGCGTTTGACAACGATTATGCCAAACTTCTCATCCAGTTGAATGACGTCAAGAGAGACATGATCGGACAAGAATGAAGAAAGAAATGACAACTTCAGTTAAAAAAATATTTTTTTGTAAACAAATCGTTATACATACAAGTCGATTAAACATGATAATGAAGTAACTTACCTTTTAATATAAGAAACAAAACCGTATGTGAACTGAGTAACGACTACACATCTAATCCTCTAAGATTCCACTAGCTACACATATGCGATGTTTTTTTAATCTAGAAACTCGACCTAGTGTATAAAATCATCTTATGTCGTAAACATCTCTTTACAAATACATGACTGGCTGAAGACACACCTCAGAGAAAGTCTCCCGTGTGGTGAACCAAGCGTGTCGAGAACTAAAGAGTGCGAAACTCATGTTCTTTCAACTGTGTCATTCACTCTTTTATGACATCCGTGTATTCCGTATTGTAGACAGTTATTGCGCTGTTCTTTTATCACGAGTTCAGCTTAAAGATTAGATCTTGAAAACTTAACCAATTTTTATTTCTAAAATAGCACACTGGCCGTCAATTTATTGGGGTTTTTTTAAATCATCGTTGATATAATTATCATAATTTTTATTTTAAAAAATGGGTTTGAAATAACATTCTGATCAATAAATTGGTAGCTAAACTATTGAAACTAATGTTTAAAGTGAGTAATCATAATAGACATCATTGATATAAAGATAAAGCATGTGTCAATCTATTCAACACGACGCTCTAGGGGCAATACAATCTATCATAAACCCTGACAGGTCTGAAGACGACATAACAGCCTAGAAAACAAATAAACTGCCAACAATGACTAATTTTATACATTTTAAAGTTGGTGAGTATACTTGTAAAATTGGTGAGGCGTGTCCTTTAATCAACACATGGTTAGTAATACTGAAAAGATGTTTAACATCTTCATAAATAACAAAACTTGTTAGTTTTATTGTAAAGCCGCTTGACATCTCCATCAATCAACAAAGGAAAGTTATATTTTTACTCAAATATTTCACCGATCACAATCAATTTTTTGAATAGGAGTAAATTTCGTGGTCTGTCTATTTGTTTGTTTGTTAGCACGATAACTTAAAATATAGCGCTTGGATTTCTTTTATTTTTGTAAGGATGGCATAGAACAATTTTGGATATTCGCTGTTGAAATCTTGTAGTATGTGTGGGAAATTGACTAATGTTATGGCTCTTATTGATAATGTTTTATATTTATTTGGCGAACACCTTGTGGTCCCGCAGTCAAAGGTAGGCTCCTCAAACCTTGTAAAGCGTCTCTTTTAGTAGATCCTAAAAGAAATCTCCTTAGTTTTTGAAAAAGATCATTCTTGACTGAACTGAGTCCCTTTAATATTTTTCATGTATTTCTTTTTTTGCAGTGGACGTATCGGAGGAAACTGGATTCTTGCACATATGCTCTTATAGTAATCATTTTAGAAACAGTTTTCTCAATTTTTTTAAATCAATCTTTGATACAGTTTGTTACTTATTGAGTTTTGTGCCATGTTCTATGTTCATTTGGCAAACATGCTGTGGTCACACCGTCAAAGGTATAAATCTGAAATCTTGCACGGGGGCTCTTTGAATAGTTCCCTAAAAGCTTATTGTTAGGTCTTTGAAAAATAGATTTGAGTCCCTGTTTATGATTTGTATGTATGTCCGTCACACAGAAGACACATCGTTGGAAGCAGGCGCATGTCTTGATAGCGGGGCAATGCCCCCCCCCCCCCATCTGAGAGAAAAAAAGTAAAACATTATACAGTTTTACACCATTTACACCAAATTTTCAAAAAAATCCCTTAACTTACAAAGTAATTCCCCCATGTGAGTATCTGATAGAGAACAGTTATATGATATTACATAAGCAGAAAACACGTAGAGATGGTAAGTCTAATTTATTTAAGATACTTACCTTAAATCAAGATAAACTTATCACTTTTTGTCAGCCTTCGATCCTGTTTGCAATTTGTATATATCCAGTTGGTGACTGGATAATAATTCAATGGTGATATTTCACATAATTCAACGATTGGACTAATCTAAGCAGCAGCCAAGCGTACTCGAATGATGTAGTAGGCACTTGTATATATGCTATTGCAAAAATATAATCACCAAGACAGCTGTCGCCTCTAACCACTGCCTCCTTGGATTGGGGTTAAGAGGAAAACACATTTACGAAGATTCTCATCTTTCATTTCTTAGTAATAAATTCACAGCTGAGCTGATTGATTTTACAAAATCTGTTCAAAATCTATTTGCTTTATAAAGTATTTTAACGTCAAAATCAACACATGGTAATTTATATCGGCGACGCATTCGGTCTTTTTGTCGATGCAAATACACCAAATTCACTGCGTTCGGCATACAATATCGACTATTGAGATATTTCAGAGTAGATGAATGTAATAGGCATGGAGGAGGATTCGAACCAGGATCATCTGATTTAGAAGCAAAGCTGTTATGCATATCACCAGACAGGCCGATCGGATTGAGGTTAAAATTAGGTATATAAAAACGCAATACAGTAAGTGCGACGATAGGAACTGGAGGTTGATACGTAGAAGTGCGAAAAGAGAAGTGGGTATAAACCACCGAAAGGTCAAGGCAGGGAAATGGTGCGTCGGTGTATTCGCATCGAGATAGTGTATTCGCGTCTAATTCTTAGTTTATGTAAGATCTTAATTGTGCAATTTTTCTTAGCTCTAAGTTACAGCATTTCCTGATGTGTGAAACAGCGCAGTTCATTGGCATATTGTTCTCAAAGTACAGTCAAAGATTCTTTACTTTTTGAGAGTAATATAATATTATTTCATTTTCCAATTTAAACCAATTTAGCTTTAACTGAGTTTAATTTTTTAAATATTACCACAAAGTAGTATTTCACTTTCATTATTGTTCATTTTAAGCTTAATTGTGTTCATCCATTTGTTGATATCATCAGTATATTTAGACAGATAAAATTAATTATAGAAAAAAGTGTGACAGTTGATTTTAGTTAGTCACTTGAAGAGCCGCTTCGCAAGATTACAGATTCTTAACTCTGAAAATGTGACAACAGTGTGTTTTGCCAAATTAACAGAGAACAAAGCAAAAAAACTCAATAAGGGCCATAACTCCTTCAATTTTTCACAAATATTTCTAGATTTAAATAGCAAACATTGTATACTCAATCTATATCATTCTTCCAAAAATGAAAGAGATCTGAGCAAAATTACTCAAGTTATAGTGTAAACAGACAGACAGACAGACAGACAGACAGACAGACAGACAGACAGACAGACAGACAGACAGACAGACAGACA
>JAUUEB010165109.1:0-14220 GCA_032362205.1 Clione limacina
CTAACAAATGCGCTAATAAACTGGAGGGAAATAAATCTTAAAATACATACTCAGCAAATCGAAACGAAATATTAAATTTAAACAATATGAAACAAAGTATCACATAAACAATCATAAAGGATCAAACTCAGGTTATACAGGGTGACATGATAAAATCCATAAACATATTCAAAAATAAAGTTAAAATTTTAGGGTGAGAGTCCTACTCCTCAATTCATCTTTGGTGTTCAACACCAGATTAATTTCTTTAATAAAAAGAGCCTTGAGGGTAAGCAGTAAGAAATAATCATGATCAAAGTGTTTAAAAAAAATACATTTGTGAGAAATAGAAATAGTCCTCTCACCTAGTAGTATTTCAATGGTGGTGAAGTATTCTTGTTCTTAGTAAGAATTCAGTATGAAGTAAGTATTAATGTTTTGTGTTAATACTTTTTTTTCTTTCCTTCTTCCCCAGTTTACTTGATCGGAGAGCCTTTGTGGTGCCTGAACCAGATGTTATGTCACATGTAAGTGTTGTTGCTCACCCGGAAAAAGACCCGAAAGCTGTCTCAGCTCAACACGAGTACTATGGGTCCATACAGAGTGTAGGTCATGTGTTCTGCATAGCTATTTGCATGCAAGTCCACTCACCTGCTCGCTCACGATGTATCAGTAGCTAGTTGCTTGTAATCTTTTTCTAGCTTCCTCACAAGATTGGACTTTTGCACGTGTTTATGTGTTTATATCTTGACAATGGATATGGTTCATGAGTCCCGAAAAAGCACACCTGTTATAGCTTCTTAAAACCGTGCAACTTGAATTTTGTTCTTCCTGTACTTATGTATTATAGACTGACTTACAATTTAGGCCTTTCACAGTGGTGGTCTTTTCCACAGAGTAACTAAAATTAGGTCCCTTTTTCATGCCTGTATATAAACTTTTCTTGGAGGTAGCCAAATATGAAATGGAGCTAGCTTTTCCGCACATTTGTTGGATCCAGCTCCATCTTGTTGGAGCTAGCTCCATCTCCTTTGAGTTACCCATATACCGTTAGAGCTAGAGCTATCTTGTTGGAGTCAGTTCCACCTCTATGGAGATAGCTCTATCTGGTTGAGTTAGCTCCATCTCAGCTCTTTCTCTTTAATCTCTAAATTAAGTCCCAAGCTTAGAGATTAATAATGATGGTCGCATTCTTTTAACCGTGAATTTCTTCATTGACTTTGTTGTGTTCTTTTACCTGTGAATTTCTGCATTGAATTTGGAGTTTGCTATTAGAGTTTGAAGGTAATGAGCCTACCTGAGATAAGAACTTTATACTGGCATGCCCCTTTTTAGAAGTATGATATCGTAATGTCACTTGATTCTTTTCTAAATGAAGAAAATGTTCACATTGTCCTTCTCTTCCATCTTTATAGAATGTTTGCTTTCGTTCAGGGCCTGTTAAGTGTCATTGCAATCCTTGGAAATTTAAGTCTTAGAAATTAGTCACAATTTTTCAATCACAAAGTCACACGTCATGGTGCTTTGATACTTAGGCTTAAATCTTGTGATACCGAAAACCAGCGCAGAATGGGTTAATAATTGTTTTCATCAAACAAAACTTAATAACGATCAATTATGAATGTAAAAAACTGTCAACCTGAATAACCTCAATTATTATTTGAAGTAAATTTGCTGATAAATGTGCTGTGTATACTTAAGAGAGTAGCGTATAATCTCACAAAAGAGAGAGTGTGTTTATTGATAAAATGCAGTTTTGTTTCATGTCAGGTAGAGGAACAACAGATGGCATAATTATCTTTGCCAACTGCAAAATTAAAAACAAACCTTGAATGAGTATGTGCGGAATGATGGTTTTTAGGTTGACAGACATTATTTGGTCATTAAGTAGTACCCCCTGTCATCTACAATTGTCAGTGTGAGATGGTCTTACTGCATGCGTCTCGACTGAATGCAAACCTCTTTCTCTGGCATGATATTGCTGTCTAGGGCTGATCTTAATCTTTCTAAACATTACTTAATGTTGTTATACTGAGTAACGAAAACAAGTAAGTAGCGCAGAACGTGATATACAGGGCACTGCTGGAGAAGCAAAGATGAGCTTGTGAGTGAGCCACTTTCTGCTGTGGAATCCCATCCATGGACATAATAGAGTAAGAAGACTGTGTAATAAGACACTGGATGTCATGCTGATGAAGTTGATTATTTTAAAGCAGCAATGGAAGATACTTACTTAATAAAGTTGAATTTTACCTGTAACAAAGGGGCTACCTGTTTCTCCTTCCCTCCACTCAGGAATAAGCTTGAATCTCTTTCCACTAAATTGAAATAGGATCTAAACCTGTTAAATTTTCATCTACTCATGCTCCAATTACCATGTTGTATTTAGAAATTTCAGAATGAAATGGACCGTGTGGTAACTTGGTAACCCGTTGATCCACTGTAAGAAATTAAGAGGAAGCAAGTTTGCTTTGGTTGGGAAATGCATGTTTTGTATGAACCAATCTGTTGCCAATTGCACATTGGAATACCTTTTTTTGATTTTGATTTCAAAGACATTTCACTTGATCTGTTCCATAAAAATAACTGGGTTTTCTTAATTAAATTCTTGAAATTGCTTAACAAAAATAATTGGAAAACAGAGAGTGACTTTGTCCAATGCCACAAACGATTATGAAATTTGAATAGTCTGTAAGAAATTCACACACAAAATCCAAACAATATACATTTTTCTGTGAGTCATTTAAATTTTCATTGAGATAATGTATATTGGTTAACGGTTATACTTACTTTTTTAGTCCAGACTTCAAACCTTTTTTGGCATTGGGTAAACTCATTCTCTAGTTGTATTCAATAATTTCCATCATGCAGATTTGCTTTTTTTTAAAGTGAAAGTTAATAGACCATTATGAGTCTATAATTCTAGTGCACATTTTGCCTTAACAATGTGACAACATTACATACACCAAACCGCAAATAATTTTAGCTGATCACCTAAATTTACACACAATTTCATGTATTGGAATCATTACTTGTGTGCAAAGTAAATTGTTGATTGGGCTATTAAATCTGTGCTTTTATTCTGAAAACCTAGTACCTTTTTTTCTGGAACAGCCTATAGTTGTACTCCTTTCATGTGTTCTTTTATCTTTTCTGAATACCTTTCAAAATGTTATAAAGTAAATTTCAGTTATTTGATGGTCACATCCGTCACATGTTTGATTGGGTGTCTGAGGATACACTTTTTATCAGTTCAATATCTTTTGTTTTGTATTGCCTATATTGGTCAAAGATATTTGGACACATATCTTGGATAATATTTTATCTGGTTTTCTGATTGCATGTTTTCTCATCTTGATATTTGTTTTATAATTTTGGTATGGTTCAATAATGATTTGGGTGTATAGCTTTTGAATAGACTACAGTAAAATAAACAAATAAAGCTAAGTGAATGACACTATCAATAGTAAAAAGCTCTTAGATCGAAGGCTTAAAGTTGGAAAATTACGCTTGCAAGATATCTCTATTGAATAAAACATTGCTGGGACCCTGAATGAGTTTGAACCATATCCTATAGAGGCTAAAGTATTCATAATCTTTCAATTTTAGAAACAACATAAAACAACGAATAAAATGAATATCAGCCGGGGGGTAACTAAGAGAATATCTATCTCAAGCTGTTACTGATACCACAGTCCTAATTATTTATGTCATGCACAGTAAACCAGAACAGTTGATTTTGAATACGAGTGGCGTGGTCTTACAGACATCATGCGCATACGCGATATATACAGGGCTTTCTTCATAGCAAGGTTGTTAACCGGTTGATTTTGAATAAAAAAATTGCGTCATTAATGTGCCATGCCGCATGCGCTAGTGATACTGGGCTTTCTTCATACTAACGCCCTGATTTCCCAGAAGAGGAAGACAAGACTATTTTATTAACCTGAAAGGCCTGTTAAGTCTATTGCTTTATCAGATAGATATTCACTGCCTATAGGTAGGTACCCAGTAACTGGTTAGTTGACAGGAGGGCAGCAGAAAAAACTAGCCAAGACCCAATCCCAGACGTTCCGTGTAGCCTTTAATTGCTGAAGGCCATTGATTGCGTTTTGATCAAGTGTGATCCCAAAATATGTACTCTCAGGAAAAACAACTTGATTCTGAAAAATTAAGATGAGTTAAAATAGTGTCTGAACAATAGTTATATTGGTTGATTGATTTTTTAAATACTAGATTTAAGGTGATTAGTTGTCGATTGCTGACTTGTTTTATGTGTGTTTTCCATAATCTGACTTATTGTGTTGACTGTTTATAAAATGTAATTTTGTTTTTGCTCCATGTTTCAGACAGCCAACATGGGCACCAACACAGTGTATGACCGACCAGTGGTTGTAGTGGCTGATGAGTCGGGTAATAAGAAGCGAGATATGATCAGCTACCAGTCACCAGATGGCTCTATCAATAACAAGGTGCCTGTCAGTAATGGATCAGGTGGGTGAAACACTTAGATGTTTGAATAAGATGATGAGTGTATCATGCTGGATGGACCGCCTTATTATTATTGGTTACTAGAAGCTTTGACCCCCAATTTTCAAGCTGAAGTAAATTCTGTTAAAGAACTGAAATGCTCATTGGTCTGTTTGGTTTTATTCCAGATTTTAAAAAAAATATGAAGTTGCCAAATTGCTTACGATCAAGGTTGCTTTGCGCTCATTTGCTCTTTTGTGTTTTCATTGAACAGTAGGTGATGGATGATTATTAATAACATCCTGTTTTTTAGCCCACCCACCCTGAGACTTACTTCAACATGCTTATATAGCTAGAGGATCATTGGTTATGTAAACGGTTTGATTTTTGGTTTATTTTGCCTACAACTAATTACTAATATCTTTATGGTTATAAGGAGTCACAGTTTCCCAATATACAATGTTTTTGATTCATTTGTTTATTAAAGCTCCACAATGAATGAAATCTAAGTTCAAGATTCTGCTTTTATAAGATACTGATGGCATAAGTGTTATTCTTTCATTTCATATTTCTATATGGTCACTCATACTCTTAATCAAAAGAAAGTACCCCCTTTGGATGAATTCCCCCTTTGGATAAATTCCCCCTTTGGATGAATGCCCCATTTGAAAAGTATTCAACATTTTTTTTCTTGTAACATGACATGTCTCCAATATTGATCTAATCCTTGAGTTGTGTATATATTTTTTTAATCAAATCACACAGCCTTTTTTAAAATTTGTAAATCGTCAAACCTTTAATTTTTCTTTATTTATCTATAAACTACCATGTCTCTGGAGAAATCCATCTGAAGGCCGGGCTCGAGACCATCATTAAAATTTTGCTGAGCATCTCCTATTATGGAGTCTGAAAGTTTGAAGTCTTTGACAGATTTGTAATAAAAAATCATGATTTTGTACATTGTTTTTCAGCAACAAAATACTGTAAAAAAAGAATTAAAACTTAAATCACATAAATTGTTTAATTTTTTTTTGCACCAAATCATTAATATGAACTTGAATAGTTAAAGACTTGAAAGGGTAGTTTCTTTTGATTAAGAGTAAATTATATACCAAAGTACTAGAAATATGTTGATGATAGATAATTTCTCCTTCTTTATTCATTAACAGACATTTTGATTATCACTACAGACTTTTACTGTATCTCTGAAATATAATTTACATAAAGCCTAGGAATGGATCAACTTTAAATATTTCTTGAGTTTTACTGCTTTAACTGTCGTTCAAATATTTGAATATTCTACTCAAAAGAATGATTAACTCTGAATACCAGAGACTTTCCTAGACGTCAAAAATACAAGAAACTAGACAGTGACTGTAAGCTGTATCTACCAGTGAGCAACTGACTGCATGACTACAAACGTTAAAACGTTTCTCTATCTTTGAACGCCACAGTTTGAATCTAACATAACAGTTACACATTAGCCAAATAGTTTGAAATGGATAATTATTTTATCTGATTTAAAAAAAACATGTTATTGGCCTTATTCATACAATTGTCTCATTAAGCAAAGGTACAGCTCTGAACTCATTCCCCTATGTGATGTATTTCTAATTTTATACTTGTTACATCTGCTACCCTTTCCATGACCAAAGGAGTTCTGCCTGCCCAAACCTGTATAGGTATTTTCCCATTCATCATCTTCTCTATGTCTCAACGTCGCATGTCTTCATGTCAATACCCTGCTTTAGTTTATTCAGTCCCATTTGGTTTGTTTTAATTTTTTCTTATTCCTGTGCAGATGTCGCTAATAGCAACGGAAATTAAGAATAAAACCCGGCAAGTTTTCCTTGATTTAGAACTTTTTTTGTTCTGTTCTCAACTCTTCAGTTTGGGTAGTTTCTTGTTGTTTTTTTTATTTTGTGAGCAACAACAGTCTTCTGTTAACACACTTTAATCTTTATGTGAGATCACACTTTAAGTTTGGTATTTGATGTTATTTGTTTCGTCTTATCAAGAGGGCCTTATTTCTAACTTAATAAGTTGAGTTGCTGTTATGTTTTTTTATAATTTCACTTAATTTCAGCTTTATTTATAATTTTCATTGGTTCTTTGCATCCTTATTTTTTGTTCACTGTTTAGTTGAACTTGAACTGCATAGGGTGGATAACTTATAAGGAAAAGGTAACCCTGTTTTTGTAATATTATTTCATTTGCTTAAGGTCATGTTATATTTTTGTCCCACAGCAGCTCTTCATAGTATTTATCACATCTGCTTGTAAATGCACTTTTTCTCCAAAGACTTTCAGCACTTTGCATGAACATTTTTTAATAAGAAGAAGAAATTGTGAAGAATGAATGAGATTGAAGAGAATGTTACTCTTTGATACAAAGACTCAATCTTAATCTTAACTTATCAAATTTGATATGGAATAGTCATTCTAGCAGCATGCCAAAATTAAGTGCTGAACAGTGCAATGGCATAGGATTCTAGTACAGTGCTTCCAAAAGGGATATTGAAATATCAACAGCACTCTCAAAAGAGTTGTACAAATATCGGTATTACAGTGCTTTCTAAAGAGCTGAAAAATATCTATATAAGTACACATTTTCTAAAGGGATATAGAAATATCACAGTACAGCGCTTTGTGGAGGGAAATTAGAATATCTGTAAGACAGTGCTTTCTAAAGGGATATAGAAATATCACAGTACAGCCTTTTGCAAAGGCATATAAGAATATCTGTAAGACAGTGCTTTCTAAAGGGATATAGAAATATCCACACCACAACCCTTTGTTAAGGGTTTGAAAAATGCACAGTAAAGCACTTTCTGACGATAAACCTCTTTAAGGCGCAGAACTAAGGACAAATGCATATTTGGTGTCAAAGAGGGGGTTGTAATGGTGATAACCGGGAAGGTTGATGAATCAATTAGGATTGTTCTTTATTTCTTGAGTGAGTGTGCGTAAAACAGATTATATTGCGAAAGATTGATTTATCTGAAATCAGTACACAGGGTATGGTATGCCTATATATGTAATTCTATTGTGAGTAATTACGTTTGTGAAAAGTATGGTTTACTTTATATTATTATTTTTGTTTTTGATGCATGTCCCATTTGAGTTTTAAAAAGATATACACTGATCAAAGAATTTTTTTTATGCACTTTAAGTTAAAAACCAGGAATGTCTTAGATGTTGTACTGTATTGATTAGTTCTTTGATTATTACCATTTTGTTGTCTTTCTTTGAATAAACAATATGAACATAGCCGTCATGGTCTTCTGCTCTGTGTAAATTGATTTTTATAAATGAATTTCAAAATCATCTCAGTATGAAGGAAGTTATAACTAAATGATGTGTTTTGAACTAGTTAAGGTAGTACTTGGTAGAATCAGTCTTTGTTAAAAGTGTGACCCAATATATCTAGTTAAAGGGTTTAAGCAAAAAGTTGTTCTTCCTGTCTTATCCTATATTTCATTCTCTGTTCTTGTGCCATTCAAATATATCATTGTGCCAGGCAAGCTCCATATATCTCCCCATCTTCTTACAACTCAAAATTATTGTAAAAGTATTATGAGTGTATCGTATCACATTGTATGAACGTGGCTTTTAACAAGCTCAGTGATCTTTACTACTCAGCAATGTTCGATCACTCTATATTTATCTCCTGTTGCCATTTACGAAATATGAAATTATGATAATCTGTGATATAATCCTACTTGTTGACTGGTTTTGATGGCTAATTTTTATTTTCTCTCTTTTGCATATGTTTGTTACATTTGTTTGCTTATAGATGAAAGCAGGCAACTTTTTTAAATGTTAATGTCATATTTTTTAAGTAAGACTGGAAATGTTGTTCTGCTTTTGATTAAGAAATCTTTTAATTTTTTGTTAACAGGGACATTTTGAATTTTTTTGAATGGGTTATTGGCGCCTCCAATGGGGCAAATATAGACTTCATGTGGAGTTCTTTTCAAACACAGATAACTGGAGTTCTTTTTGGGCCGTTTGAAAGGCTTTCAGTGAATAAGTTTATTTTAACAATATTTCTTATTTTCCTGTACCGTTGTTGGCTGTAATTTTTTCTCCTTTTTGATATTACATTTTCAGAATTAGAAATGAGATGTATACATACTGTTGTACCATTGATTAGATACTTGTTTTATCTTATAAGTTTTTTTCTATTGTAACTATAATCAAGATTAACTTAAATTGATTAACAAAGCAATGTTTAATCTTTTAAGGAATACCCTGTTGAAGAAATTTGTTTCTCTTTTTCCCTCATTTAGATTATTTGATTAACATATATCTGTTGTTCCTATGATTGTCATTCTATTTTTGTGAGTTCAGGCTGTGGGTTTTAATCAATGTTTCAAATATGCCCTGGGCCAAAATCATTGCTTTTTTCTCTCCCTTTGTGCCTCCGTTTACCAGGGAAAAAGAATCATATTTGGGATATGACTCTTAATCAGTTGGATTACCTGGGTAAGTGTTGACACCTTGAGGCTGGCTCACCCGAGTCTTGCTGCCTCACCCAGAGATGTTATAGCCTAGCGCCCACACTCAGTTTTGTAATAGTTTTCTTCCCGTGTAAAGAGCATGCTGACGTTGCCATGTTAAAGCTTATTTAATTTTGAATTACTTGTCAATTATTACATCATCTTGTTATACTAAGATTTTAGATCATTTTTACAGATTTAAAAAGAAAAACAAAACAGGGAAAGTGTCATTGTGCAATAGTTGCCTACCTTTTGATGTGTAAAGTGCGCTTGCTGTATCTACAGACAGGTGCCTTCTGGCAAGGTTTTAATGTTGTACATGTATGCTGTCTGCTATACATTTCGCTATCTGCTATGCATTTCGCTGTCTGGTCACTGTAAATATCGCTATTATCGCTCTTAAGCCATCCATGATTTTATTAGCCTTACTTTTGTAACCTCTGTTTACCTTTTCCACTGCTTTCAGACATCTCTCCACAGCTGTTGTCCTCTAAAAAGAAAAACAAATCAAAAAATGTTTCAACATTTTTGGAAGAGGAATAGTCTTTGTCTTATTTGTGTCTATTTAGATAAAACCTGTTGTTAATAAGTACATATTTTCTGAACTCACTGTTAAAAGCAATTTTGAATCTAAAGTAACTTGTTATGACTGATATTGAGGGTGTTGTTGAATCAATCCAGCTGTGAAGAAAGTTATATCTTTGCATGTTATTAATGTAGGAAACGTTTTTACTTATTCATTCATGTGTTTATATCAAATTTCTTTTCTTGACTTTGAATTGTAACTGTTAAATTTGGATTGAAGAAAATTTAAAACGAAATAGTGAATGTCCTTTTACTTAAGCGATATGCATGTCTGCTTTTTTACATACCAACTGTCTCATTTCTTTTTTTTTACCTTCTAAAAGCTTAATACATTTGCTGTTTTTGCACAAGAATGCACCAAATTTGGAATGTAATATCATTTTATTTTGGTATTGCACTAAACATCACTTATGTGGAAGCAAAGTCACTCATACACTGTTGTGAAACATTAATCCTCAAGGGGAATGAATCTGTAAAAGAGTTTGTGACAATCATTGTATGAAATTCATCAATCTTTTATTCAATAAAAATGAAATGGGACAACAGGTAGACTTTTTGTCTCTTAAGCTTTTAAGAATCTAATCGTTGATGGTCATGAGAAAGATTTTTATTTAAAGCATTACAATGTTTTGACTTTTATGTGGTACTGGCACATGACTCCAGCCATAACTTCTTACCGGGTTATAAGCTTGGTGTTCAATAGCAAACTTTCTAGCACAAAGTATGATGTAGAATGATCAGCTCACAAAGTATGATGTAGAATGATCAGCTCACAAAGTAGGATGTAGAATGATCAGCAAAAAGTTGTATGCATGTTTTGCCATGTTTGTATTATCCAATTAATCATTTCTTTTAGGGAACAGACAACAGTTGAATGTTTTTTTTATATTTTTCTGGAACTATTTACGTATGACATTGCTGTTTCTCATTACTTTGACTTCCTTTAGAGTTGACACAAATATGCTGACACTTTTCTAGAGTTATCTTAGTTACTATTTGGCAACATTTAAAAAATCTGGTATTAAACAAAATTTCATTCAATTTACTTTTTGAATGAAAGCAAAATAATGAATATAAGAAGAAAAAAAAAATGAAAAATTCAACAAAGAAAGGGAAACCCACAAATGTAACGCATATATTAAAAAAGAACAAATTACCAATAAATGTACAGGTTAACAACAATTGTTTTAATTTGTTGTTTTGTGTTTCTTTTTAAAATTTGACAATTCATTAACTGCTGCATCATATAATCAGTGCATCACTTAGTTTTGAAAATGTACACTCTGTTTTTCTTTGCTATCCTGAAATATCAAAAAGCTATGTTGAATTGATAATATATAAAAATGAATCATCTTTCATGTGAGACCACATTTTAGTAATTTGTCCATTAAGTGATGAGGTTACAGACTCTTGAAAAGTGTCCGCATATTTTTGCTCTCCAGTATGATTTAAGGTCTCTTTTTTTCTCTTTCCTATTTTTTCTTTAAACCTTATTCTATATTGCATTGTGCTCTTAGTATATTTTTTAATTTCAAATTAGAACTTACAAGTGAATTATTATTGGCTTTATTTTTATCCCCGTGTGAAGGCCAACAGATTGCTGTTAATCCCTGACTGGATGTGTGAGTTACCAGGTTAGCCTCCGACCTTTGCTGTGTATGGCTCTTTGCATATCTGACCCTCATGTGCTCACAATCCTACCTAACGTCAAACACCTTCTTTTTCCAATCTATGAATGGACAAGTGTATCAACTTCCCTTACTCTAATACATCCCCCAGTGTAGTATTTTAACATCTATACTCAAGGTTAACATACATATTCTTTTGTTGATGGGATGACATTATTGCATTTTCTTTTCCACTTCTTTTCCTTTGAAATTTCCTTTTAAATTTTACCTTATGATTTCTGCTATCAACCAGCTAATTCTTTATCTTTGATGATGATGATTGGCTTGTTTTGGAAACAAGATTTAAGACTGATTTTGAATAACCAATTACTAGTAGAAAAATAAAAAATAGAAGAGGGATTAATTGAACAACATACAAAGATAATTGAAGGTCAAGGCTAAAGATAAGGTTACCAAATGCAGGACAGGCTTTGTAAAGTAGGGAGTAATCTCTTGTGTTTGTTTTCTGCCTGTTTGCTTGAAAATAATAAGAACAAACGACTTATGAATTTAGAAAAATTAGCTCTTTTTAACTAAAAAAAAATTGGCTGTGAGCTATCAATAACAAAGAGATGTATAGAAAGAAAAATGCTGGATAAATATTTAAAAAAAATCTATATTTTGTCAGTTAAATGTTCAAGCAAGTTAATATGTCAAACTTTGCATTACCAGTTACTGTACTTATGTAACTGAATTGTTAAGACAAATATCAAATTCTAGTGTTTTGACATAGAACTGGCTGCCAATAGTTGTACCACATGTAGTTGCCAAATGGTTAAGAGGCCGTACTCCCTGTTATCATAGGTAAAAATCAAAGCTACGTGTGTAAACTCATCAGCACAACGTAAATCATTTATTTAATGAGTCCTGGGCCAAATCAATTTAATAGTTCTCTGCCAATATATAAAATTTCTTAAGTTTTCTTCATTTTGTGTATTTTCATGACTGACTCAAACCTATAATCACCCTTTTAAATCTAAAGACTCCTGTTTTTCGACTTTTAAATCTTGTTGATGACCTCTGTAAAGATCAAATACAAGTACAATAATTTTGCATCGTATTTGATCTAAATCTTTTTTGAGCTGGCTATCTACTGAAGATTGATGTCTCTTTATAACTCTAACCTTTCTAGGGAAGACCGTTCTCTCACATGTCTTTTATATTTAGCAAAGAGCATTGCGCCATCTTACATTTTTAAATTTTGCAACGGCATACCATGCCGCTTAGTGCGCTGATACACGACTTCATTGCAACCTAAAGGTTGACTTAAAGCATAGATGGTTCTTGTACATAGAAGTATGTCAGTCTCATGTTTGATGAGGTATTAAGTTACACCAAAGCCTTCTGTGTTCAATTCGTGTCTGCTCTATTTTGTTCCTTGATCGGACTGAGAACGATGTTCCTTATTTTATGTTATTATGACGTTTACACTCGATTCTATTTTTTTTACTCGGAAGTAACTACAATTATATTTCCTTTTGCTCCAGTCTTTTGAACTGGCCGGACGTACTTTCTTCTTTTTCGTCTTTAAATTTCAAAAAGCATCACCAAAGTATCTCTGATACTTGGGGGGGGGGGGACCAGATCATTCAAAATAAGATGTATAGATAATAATTCCCCGAAACACCTTTGAGCTGGCTGAAGATTGATGCCTCTTTATAACTCTAACCTTTCTAGGGAAGACCGTTCTCTCACATTATATAAATTTTGTTTGTTTCTTATCAAAAGAAAAAAACGTTATATTTTCTCTTCTATCTCTCATTCAGTTATATGTTGTCGACATCGGTCAATCGGATTATAATATCAATCAAAATATTCAAGGTCAATGTCAAGGTCAAAATTGGGATTTAAATCTTAATATTGACATTTGACCTTGAACTTGACCTTGAGACCAAATAGTACATAAATATATTTTCGTGTAAATGACCTTTGGAATTCAAGATGAACTTAAAATGACCTTGATTAATTATTTTTTGCAGTTTAATACAAACAACTTTAACAGCTCAAAGGGTTAAATAAAACAACAAATATCAAATATATACATTGACCCACAATGACCTTGACCTATGAAATGACCTTGAAACAGAAATTTGACCCAATAAATGAAAAATGCATATTAATAAAAGTGTAACAGTTGTATCATACGGCTATATATTGAGATTCTTAGTTGTTGATATAAACCGAAAATGGACGTCGGTCATCTTGAATTTATGCTATAAATAGAGTTGCCCAAGTACGATTTTTGAAAAAACAACATTTTATCACTCCAGAGATCCGTCTTAACAGGAATAAACACTAAATTAACTTGATCTCTAAAATTTCAAGGTTCATATATAGTTATATAAGGGAGGCCGCTGGACTATTATGAGACTTGTTATGTAGATTTTGATGGTGGAAGGCGTAATATCATGGCTTTATGTTATATAATTAGCTGACATTGTTTGAGTAGGTGAGTAAGTGAGTAATTATGTGACTGTAAGTGTTAGGTAACTTTTGCAACACATGAAAGTCACATGCGAACCGGGTTCAACATTGACGTCCTGATCAAGAACTGTCAGTGGAGAGTAATTACAGACACGAGTCATAAGCCGGTTCGAATCTGAGCTTCTCCCACGTAAGTTATCCCCGTGACCACCAATTTTCATATAATTGCTTCTCTTGTTCTTGTTTAGGTGATCTGTAAAATGTTTTATGATGTTAAATTTGGTCATTTGAAATTCTTGCAAATTATCTTCAAAAAACGAAACAAAATATGTTGACCATATGTATGACGTTATACATGATAGTAATGACAATGTTAGAAACAATAATGGTGCCAGTGGTCATGTTCCGAAGAGTCGGATGTTTACTAGATCTCAGCAATTTAACAATGGGTCATAGGACAGAGCCGGCTACTTGTCATCATTAAATATTTTAAGCTTTAACATTGATGGCTTGATTAGTAAACTAAATGATAATTCTTTCCTTAATTATATTGAGACTTTTGATGTTGTTTGCTTCCTTGAAACATTTATGGAA